>KV012513.1:152963-185879 GCA_001598015.1 Dorcoceras hygrometricum | reverse complement strand
TTCTTATCTTATATGTTTGCGCCTGAAAATTCTTCTGTTTACCAGCTTTTCCTTCGTCATTTCAAATCCTGCGACTGGAAAAACACAAAATCTACCTCAACTGTACGATCCTACGAATCTTTTCCGTTTGAGTAAACGATCGTATTTGAATTTATTTTATGTTTGCGCCTGAAATTCCTTCTGTTTACCAGCTTTTCCTTCGTCATTTCAAATCCTGCGACTGGAAAAACACATGAGAAAATCTACCTGCTGATATGCAAATTGTGTTTTTCCACCGACTGGTCCTTTGTAAAACTCAACGACTGATTTCTGGCAACATTGATTTGCTATACTCAAAGATCACCTGCTGGTAAATTCCACTGTAGCTGTCTGCTGGTTTCCCTTAAATAGTGCACCTGCTGGTTATCATCAAGTAATGCACCTGCTGGTTCTTTCCTATCGAGAACACCTATCAACGGAACTAAAGGAAACTGTAGCTGCCTGCTGACTCTTCTCTTAACGAAAACATCTGCTGAAACAATGCTTCTGCTGATTTCTCTAAAGAATGCTTCTGCTGATTTGTCTAAGCCAATCAATACGCTGTCGTTTAGCAATTCTTACCAAAAACACGCTAACACTTATATTCCTGTGTTCGAAACCAAAACATCTGCTGATTTCTCACAAGGAATGTATCTGCTGAATATCTCCGAAAACAAACCAACCACTGATTGCATACCATCTGCTGATTACAACGAATACCCCAACTGCTGAATTCCAATGGATAAACTACCTGCTGACATACCACTCGTCGATTGATAAATGTTCTCCTGTTAAATGCGACAACTGATTGTCCAATAGCAACTTGTCTTATTTTTGTTATCACCAAAACTAATAAATTTTATCCTAACAGTAACTTTCTGTCTGTTACCCCGAGAGATATCTGTTTTCCTAGAGCCATATCTGTTGCACTCTCGAGTTGATTTCTTTCGGTTGTACACTCAGTAGCACTTTTTAAAAATAAAGATGAGTTTCATAGCAGTGAATCTACCAATTTTCAGTGATCGAATTTCGATCAAGAGCTAGATTAAAGTTATTCCAGAAAAGAAGTAAAGTTCAGACTTCAGGTTTATGGCATAGGGGACCCGGTCAAATGTGAAGGGACAGGATTACAGTAGGACCGTAATCCCTTCATGGAAGGGACAAGATTATGGAAATATTGTAATCCCTTCACAGAGAGTTACTGATCAGTTAACATGCTTCATGCACAAGGACCACCAGAGAGCCTCTAGACCATAAATCATCCAGTATAAGCAATTCAGATTCGAGCTTCAAGTTGTCCTTGAGTAGCGAGTTTTCAAATTTCAGTTGCCTGCATTTATGTGATTTTGTTATCCTAAGTTTACTTGTTGAGCCCCTAGGCTCACTAGTTTTCTCAATGCAGGTGAGGCTTCTCAGGAGCAGGCGGGTGGTGCGAGTTGATTCGGATTGGAGGATTGTGTTTGTCGAAGGCCAGCGTTTCCGCAGAGTCTTATCTTTTGTTGTTTTGGATCTTTTGTTAACTGTATTAAGATCTGTTGCAACAATTGAGAACTTATATAGAGTTCCTGTAGTTTTAATATCGCAACTTTGCATTATTGGATAGAGATCTGTTTGACAAACTGTTACTTCCAGTTTACCTTTGGCGCCAATAGTTTCGTTCCAGCTTTCTTATTTTCGTTTTGGTCCTTCCATTTGTTTAAAATAACGAAATTTTTCCTATTCCGTTGACACCCTTGGGTTTGGGCATCACATTTACTGTTCAATTTCCAATTTTCATCAACAAAATGACCGGTCAAACAAATATAACCCTCAGTAGTGCATGCAGTCCACACATCTGAAGTTAAACAAATTCTATTTTGAATACTGGCCAGAACTTGCTTAAGTTTCTCTTTCTCCTGAGCATATATTTGTATCTGAAACCAGAGTATTTCTAGAAATACAAACAACATCAGGATTTATGTACTTCACCCATTTTCTAATCCCATCATATTCAACAAAGGAAAATGGCAAATCATGTCTAATAATTTCAGCAGCTAATAAATCACGCACAACCTTTTTTCCACTTTTCTAGACCTTACCTTTTCATCATGATCAACAAGCATTTGCCTTACATCATAGAACTTTATCATCTTGCATTTTTCAAGGTGGCGCCTCAAAGAAGATGTCCCGTGTTGTTTTCCTCCACTTCTATACTCTTTTTTGCATCCTTTGCATTCAGCTCTTTGTACACCATCTTCACCAATTCCTTTCTTTGTAAAATAATTCCAAATATCTGAAAATTCCTTTGGCTTTTTAGTTGAACCTTGAGAGCCCCTAGTAATTTCCATCTCATTATCCTTTTCTAGATTGAGACTTTGTAATGAAGTGGAATCCATGAATGATCAATCACCCAACCAATCTGCAAGCTAAGCACAAAAACAAATTATTCAGACCTCACAAGAAACAAATTATTCAGACCCACAACAAACAAATTATTCAGACTCACAAGAAGCAGACGACTACAAGGAATCAGGCATTTTTTTGGAGCCTGGAGGCATACTGCTCTGTATGTAAAAAGATATAGAAACAGAAGATATCTACTCCACATGCGGGCAATTCTTCAGATTTACTAACCAACAATGACAACATAGATGCAGGGTAATATGAGAAGCAAGTACTAACTTAATCTGTCAACAATCCTATTTTCAAATTTCAAATGGTCCACTATTCAACATTAGATATTACCTCCGAAAACTGAAAAGTTAATAGGAAACTAAGTTTTCAGTCTATCGCATAGATTCAGTTTCCGTGGCTTCAAATTGTGACCACTATGACATGCACATACTCATCCAGACATGAAATTATACATATATTTGTTTATTGTACTGTCGTATGTATGTTTTTTCATCAAGAAGCAGCAAGGGCTTACCTTGTTATTGGATTGGAAGAGCCGAAGTGCCCAGGCCGAGAAGATGACAGAAAAGAGGCGCTGTGTGATTTTGTGAAGGGCAGGAAGATGAACCAATGATCGTATAAATTTTAATTTTTTTAATAACCCGTGGGCCGGGCCGCCCCGCCCCGCCCCGCTCTAACCCGTGGCCCGTTTGGGCCAACCCGTTTCGACCCGCCTCCAAACGGGCTATCAATTTAATAACCCAACCCGCCAATTTTTCATGACGGGTCGGGCTAGCCCGACGGGCTTGGCCCATTTTGACAGCTCTACTTCTAGGAAGACCTCGGGCAGGAAGACCTCAGCTCTTCCAAGAAGATCTCGGGCAGGAAGACCTCTGGCAGGAAGACCTCAGCTCTTCTAGGAAGACCTCGGGCAGGAAGACCTCAGCTCTTCCAGGAAGACCTCGGGCAGGAAGACCTCGAGCAGGAAGACCTCTAGCAGGAAGACCTCAGCTCTTCCAGGAAGACTTCTGGCAGGTAGACCTCAGCTCTTTCAGGGAAGACCTCTGGTAGGTAGGCCTCACCTCTTGCAGGAAGACCTCTTCACCCGAGGTGACATCAACTCTTGCAGGAAGACCTCTTCATCCGAGATAACATCACCTCTTGCAGAAAGACCTCTTGACCCGAGATGACCATGCCGCTGAGCTCGAGGAGTCACCCGAGGACTTGTGCTCAGATCGAGAGTGTCTCCCGAGGACAGTGTCATATCTACCAGAATCCAACCCGGATACGTCTTTCCTTATTTAAAGAATCTACGGACGATACGTCTTTCCTTATTTGGACGACAAGATCGCCGAGGATCAAGGAAGATCTTATTGAGGATCGCGGAGAATATCTCGCTCGAGATACCCGCTGTAGGCGAATATTCGTCAGGATATGCTCCTCTCAACCGCCTAGCCCCTCTATAAATACCAGGTAAGCTCCCTCATTCTGGACGGACATTCCTCTCGCATTCACTCGCCCCCAGCACATACTCTCTTTTGCTTTCATATCCTGCCTGACTTAAGCATCGGAGGGACTTCGCCGGACACACTTTCGACGCCCTTTGACATGTGATTTGTGGTTGCAGACACCAAGGAGAAATAACGTTCATTACCCAGACCTCCAGAGCTCCGGAGCTCCAGAGCTCCAGGTCTCCAGAGCTCTAGGTCTCCAGACCTCCAGAGTTCCATAGCTCTAGGTCTCCAGAGCTCCAGAGCTCCAGAGCTCCAGGTCTCCAGAGCTCCAGAGTTCTAAGCTCTAGGTCTCCAGAGCTCCAGATCTCCAGACCTCCAGATCTCCAGACATCCAGAACTCCACACCTCCAGATCTCCCTCAGCTCATCCACCGAGGCCAGACCTTCAGATCTCCCTCAGCTCATCCCCTGAGGCCAGACCTCCAGATCTCCAGATCTCCCGACCTCTCGACCTTACATCCCGAGGTGGTATCAGCTATTCGACTGGACAAATTCGATTACATCAAAATAAATTGTAACAAAATAGAAATTCTAATTTCAAAATATAAACTCCGTAACATGATATGTGGAGATAAGTAAAATAACAACGATTTGTGAATTTTTAATAATCTATCAACAGTATGTCACAAACACGTTTATCTATTCTGAATTATAAAGAATCTCTTTGGTATGAGTGTGAAATGGGAATATTATCCTTATCTCATATTCCAACAAAATCCTTTTCGTGCAACAAACAAATTACATCTTCATTTTTATCCACATAGTCATTTTAAAAGGATAAATTTTTAATAATTCCCTTAATCAAAACATAAATTTGCTTTCAGTCCAGAAAATTTTTTTTTGCACTCCCTGATTCTAGAAAAAAACTTGTTTAAACTCCCTATGATCACGTGTTTTTAGTCTATAGAAATTGGGTACAAATTATTGAAAATAGAGTACATAATAATATATGATATTTTGAGTAGCAACTGTTTCAAATCTGGTACTAATATATGAATTTGATTATAAAACATGTATATTTTGTCTTGGAATTAATAATAAAATTGTCTTTTATTTAGTGATATTCAGTATAAAATATTTAAAATAGGGTATTATTATATGATAATTGAGTACAAACTATTTCAAATTCGATATTGAAATATGATATTTGAGTACACAAATATATGTAGCAGAAAAAAATTATTTAACATCCTCGGACCACATGTTTTTATCAAATAAAAATTGGGTACAAATTATTGAAAATTGAGTACGTAATATATTATATTTGATTACCAACTGTTTCAAATCTGGTAATAATATATGAATTTTGAGTATAAAACATGGATACCTTGTCTTGATATTAATGATATTTTTTTTTATTTAGTCAAATTTGGTACAAAATATTTTAAATATGATATTAATATACGATAATTGAGTACAAACTATTTTAAATTTGGTACTGAAATTTTATATTTGAGTATAAGAATATATGTACGAATGATATTGTAAGAGATTGTAATAATTTTATACCCAAAATCTTAATTTTCGTACTGAATTTAAAACTATTTGTATTCAAATATCATATATTATGTACTTTATTTTCAATCATTTGTACCAAATTTCTCTCGGATATTGTGATGTTAGGAAGTTTAAACAAATTTTCTATTCAATCGGGAAATGCAAACAAATTTTTTTTCTAACAAGGACTGGAAGCAAATTATTTTTGGTTTAGGGATTCAAAACAAATTTATCTATTTCAAAAGGTATTGTACTTGTATTCAAATATTAATTTAACTTCAACAATGACTAATTAATTAAAAAACCAACTGAAGTGAAAAATAGGTATTAACGTGAAGAGAAATGGCCAAAGAACTGCTACAACACATGAATGTCCAGATTGGGAGAGAAAGGCAAACTATGCAGAGATGGAAAAAGAAGAGGAACTCTTGTTGATGTCACACATGGATATGCAGCAAACCAGAGAAGAGGAGGTCTGGTTCTTGGATTCAGGATGTAGCAACCACATGACAGGAAACAAAGGTTGGTTCTCTAATTTAGAAGAAGGCCTTTGTCAAACTGTGAAATTAGGGAATGACATGACAATGAAGGGAGAGAAAGGCAAACTATGCAGAGATGGAAAAAGAAGAGGAACTCTTGTTGATGTCACACATGGATATGCAGCAAACCAGAGAAGAGGAGGTCTGGTTCTTGGATTCAGGATGTAGCAACCACATGACAGGAAACAAAGGTTGGTTCTCTAATTTAGAAGAAGGCCTTTGTCAAACTGTGAAATTAGGGAATGACATGACAATGAATGTGGTAGCAAAAGGAAGTGTAAGAATGCAAGTTAATGGGGTCACTCAAGTCATTTCAGATGTCTATTTTGTTCCCGAGCTTAAGAATAATATGCTTAGCTTAGGACAACTTCAAGAAAAAGGATTGACGATTTTAATTCAGAATGGAACATGTAAAGTATTTCACTCTGGGAAGGGTTTAATCATGCAAACTAATATGAGTGAAAACAGAATGTTTTATGTGTTAGCCACTGCAGCACCAAAAGAAAACTTGTGCTTGCAAACAGAGCTAGAGATGGAAAAGGAAGTCCACCTATGGCACTGCCGGTTAGGGCATCTTAATCACAAGGGACTCCATACATTGTCACAAAAACACTTGGTAGCTGGCTTACCAAATCTGAAATTCCCAAAGAAGACCTGCACTACTTGTTTGATTGGGAAACAACACAGAACAACAATCCCCAAAAACAGCATGTGGAGAGCCTCCAAGAAACTACAACTTGTGCATGCTGACATATGTGGTCCTCTCAAGCCCCCCTCAAACAGCAACAAGAGGTATATTTTAATCTTTATAGATGAATTCTCCCATAAAGCCTGGGTTTATTTCTTACACAAGAAATCTGAAGCACTTCACCATTTCAAGAACTACAAAATTCATGTTGAAAAAGAGGTTGGTGGACTCATTACCTGCTTAAGAACAGATAGAGGGGGTGAATTCACTTCACATGTGTTTGAAGAATTTTGTAAAACTCAAGGCATTCGAATGCAATTACAGTGGCTTATACTCCTCAACAAAACGGAGTCGCTGAGAGGAAAAATAGGACGATTATGAATGGTGTGAGGGCTGTATTGAACGAAAGACAAGTTCCGAAGATATTTTGGCCAGAAGCTATGAGATGGTGTGTGCATGTGCAGAATCGAAGTCAACTTCAGCAATAGAAAATATCACTCCTGAAGAAGCATGGAGCAATGTGAGGCCTACAGTGGACTATTTCCGAGTCTTCGGGTCTGTGGCTCATGCTCATATCCCATATCAACAAAGAACCAAGCTTGAGGATAAGTGTAAGATGTGTGTTTTCTTAGTAATCAGTGATGAGTCAAAGTCTTACAGATTATTCGATCATTTCTCAAAGAAAATAATTATAAGCAGAGATGTGGTGTTCGAAGAAGAGAGAAGCTGGGATTGGAGCAGAACCGATGAAGAAAAGAAAGCTGATGTGTTAGTGTATGACGACGAAGAAGACAATTTTGAAGAAGAATACATTGAGCAAGAAGAGAATGAAGAAGGTGGTGACAGTTCACGTGGAACCTTATCACCTACACGTGAGGAAAGCAACATTGAAAGTCCAGCTCAAGGGAGGGCAACGAGAGCTAGAAGAGAACCAATATGGATGACAGATTATGTGACAAGGGTTGATTTGTCCGAAGAAGAAGAAAATCTCATGATGCTGATGGCTGAAAGCGGAAATGATCCAATCTCCTTTGAAGAAGCAAACAGAAGCATAGAGTGGCAATAGGCCATGGAAGTTGAGATGAAGGCTATAGAGAAAAAAAACACATGGGAGCTAACAGATTTACCGAAAGGAGTCAAGACAATTGGTGTTAAGTGGGTTTTCAAATGTCCAAGCTGATGACACTTGAAGCACTCCATAATTGCTTTGTTTAGGGGTGGTGTTCCACGTCCTCTTCCCCTTCCACCTTTGAAGAAAGCTCTTCCTCCTCTTTCTCTTCCAAAAATGTCATCATGAGTCACTTTTAACACCTGTTCCTCCACTTGATGTCCCTGCATTCTTCGTTCATGAACAAGAAGACTTCCATGGAGTTCATCGATGGTTAAGGTACTTAAATCATTTGACTCTTCTATCGAACATACAATGTAATTGAATTTAGACGTCAATGATCGAAGTATTTTACTGACGACTGTACTTTGCTCCATGTTTTCACCATTTGATTCATCTTGTTCACCACACTGAGGGTTCTTCCCAGAAAGTTGTCCACCTTCTCTCCTTCTTTCATGGCAAGCAGCTCAAACTCTCTCCTTAGAGCTTGAAGTTGTGCCCTCTTCACCTTTGTGGAACCTTGGTATTTCTGCAGCATTGACACCCATATTGCCTTCGATGTCCCATTGTCAAGAATTGTCTCCAGAATTTCTCTATCAATAGACTGGAATAAAAAAGTCTTAACCTTCAAATCCTTGAGCTTGGCTTCCTCCACGCTTTTCTTCTGTGCTTCACTCGTTTGTGCAGTTCCAATTGCCTGTACCGGTATTCCTTCATCTATTAGACTCCACAGCTCTTTGCTTCTCAGAAAGTTTCCATCGTCATTGACCAATAGTCATAATGACCGTCAAATTTTGGAATAGCTGGTTGCACAAACTTTTCTAACATTTTGTTCACACACTCTCACACACTGCTTATTCACAAACAGGTCCCTTGCGAAGCTCTGATACCAAAAGTAAAAACTAAGGTGTAAGAACTCATGAAATGGAAGGGAACATAGTGTATTATTCTTCAAACCAACGTAAGGCATTTATAGCATTTTACACTAACAGAAAACAAAACAGCAAGAATACAGTTTGTGGCAATATACATGGAACTAATAACTAATCCTAAAGAATAGGACACCCATAAGACTGGGCTTATTAAGTTCGTGAATAACAGACTACTAATTTTGACCAAGTCGAGCCAATTGGTGTTAAGTGGGTTTTTAAAACCAAACTCAACGAAAGTGGAGAAGTAGAAAAGCACAAAGCAAGATTGGTGGCAAAAGGCTATGCACAACGACATGGAATAGACTACACAGAAGTTTTTGCACCAGTGGCTACACTTGATACAATAGGTCTAATTCTCGCACTTGCAGCTCAATATGAATGGGAAATATTTCAACTTGATGTGAAGAGTGCATTTCTTCATGGAGAACTTGAAGAAGAATTTTTTGTTGAACAACCAGAAGGGTTTATTAAAAAGGGAAAAGAAGACAAGGTTTACAGATTAAAGAAGGCATTGTATGGCCTTAAACATGCCCCTAGAGCATGGTACAGCAAGTTGGAAACATACTTCATGCGTGAAGGGTTTGACAAATGTTCCAGTGAGTACACATTATTTACCAAGAACGAAGGAGCTAACATACTTATTGTTAATCTTTATGTCGATGATCTCTTTTCTACTGGAGGAAATAAAAGTATGTGCGATAAATTCAAAAGTTCAACAATGAGATAATTTGATATGTCTGACTTGAGGAGGATGAAATACTTTCTGGGAATTGAAGTTATACAGAATAAAGCTGGAATATTTATCTGCCAAAGAAGATATGCTCGAGAAATCCTTAAAAGATTCGGCATGTGGAGCAGCAACTCTGTGAAGAATCCCATTATTCCCGGAACACAATTGTCAAAAGATGAGGCAGGAGACGGGGTTGATGCCACCATGTTTAAACAAGCAGTTGGAAGCCTCATGTACCTCACAGCCACTCGACCAGATCTGATGTATGGAGTAAGCTTGATTAGTAGGTTCATGGCAAATCCAAAATCATCTCATTGATTGGCTTGCTGCAAAAAGGATTTTAAGATATCTGAAAGGAACCACTGATTTTGGCATACTTTACAAACGAGGCAGTAGAAATACAGGTCTCATTCTTACACAGATAGCAACTATGCTGGAGATTTGGATGATCGGAAGAGCACTTCAGGTTTTGCTTTCATTATGGGATCTGGAGCAATTTCATGGGCTTCGAAAGAGCAGCCAGTGGTAAGCCTATCGACTACAGAAGCTGAATACATTGCTGCTGCATTTTGTGCTTGTCAATGTATCTGGCTTAGAAGAATCTTGGAGCAACTTGGAGCTAAAGAGAAGGAAAGCACATCAATTCACCATGACAACAATTCTACAATTCAGTTGTCCAAAAATTCCGTTCTCCATGGACAAAGCAAACACATTGAAATAAGATTTCATTTTATCAGGGATTTGGTACAAAATGGAACTGTGACACTGCGTTTTTGTAGCTCTGAAGAACAGCTTGCTGACATAATGACAAAGCCCCTCAGATTGGAGCAATTTGTGAAGCTTCGTGGGATGCTTGGAGTAATTGATGCAGTTGAAGTTTAAGCTCAATGCCGATGCATTAGCTAAGGGAGGGAATGTTGGTCAAAATTAGTAGTATGTTATTCACTATCTTAATAAGCCCAGTCTTATGGGTGTCCTATTCTTTAGGATTAGTTATTAGTTCCATGTATATTGCATAATATGTGGCCTTGCAGTTTTGTTTTCTGTTAGTGTAATAGGCTATAAATGCCTTACGTTGGTTAGAAGAAAAACCAACTGAAGTGGGAAAAAGGTATTAACGTGAAGAGAAATGGCCAAAGAACTGCTACAACACATGAATTCTGAATCATATATTACGGGAACGTAACACCATTAAGCCAAATGCAAGAGTAAATATTACCTACATAGAAACTACCTACACTGTTTTCTTCTCTCCAGACACAAATAAAAATGAGAAATCTAAGTGAATACATTACACCGGCATGTTTACAGCTGTTTCATTTCAATAGAGCATCACCTAACATCTTCTTCAGGTGTTCTCCAGTGCCACTCTGAGTCTGAATCGAGAATGTGTGTACGACTTGGCCACTGTCGGATATGGAAATGGTGGATTCTTGGGCCATGACCTGATGCTCTCTCAATGTTTTGACAACTTCAGATACAGGGTGGGTGTCCAGCGGGAAACTTACACGTAAAACTGCATCTTCATGCCTATCACGAAAATCTATATCTGGTATACTCTGCTGGTTTTGGTTATGATTCACAACACCTTTCTCTGCTTCCAGGATCCTTATCTTAGTCTGAAGATCTGTGATATAGGCAATTGCATCACCAAGAAGCGAAGCTTTGTCCATTTTCGAGATATTTGGAACTACAGCCCGTAATGCATAAAAACGCTGGTTAAGCTTTTCACGTCTCTGTCTTTCTGCTTCCACGTGATTCAATGGTTCTTCCCTCCCATTTGCTGGTTTCCGACCCCTCTTTCTTGGCTTTCGCTCATCAGACAAAACCAATGAATCCTCATTCATCGGCTCGTTTTTAGACCCAAGGACTTGTGAATTTGATCCACCTACTATTACCTCATTCATGTGTGTGAACATTTTCGTTTCACTATTATCACTTCGATGCCCATTTGAGGAGTTTCCATAAAATTTAGCACCGCCAATTGTCTGCAAGTCGCAAGACTCCGAAGAAAATACAGAATCATCTTCCACTTTCGGAGAAAAGCTAATACTGATTGGACCTGATTTCGAGCCTCCAAGACTGAGTTCTTGTCCAAAAATTTTAGGTACGGGTTTTGGCTGAGCAGAAATTGTTTTGACAACTATAGTCTTGGCTAACTGTATAATTCTCGGGTCCTCCGGTATTGATTTTCTTGAACCAATTTCCACAACTCCTGATTTCAATGGAACGAACGCAACCGTCTCAAAATGAGCCAACTTTCCTAGATATGATCTTGATTGGTACCGTTCCAAACAGCTTTTTTCATCAGAAGCCCAAATCAATCTGCCTGAATTGAATGACTGGGAAGGAGTAGAAGGCTTGTCAAAAGGGAACGCAAAATACATGGAAGTGAGATAAAACATTTCGACAGCTGAAACTTGATCTAAGTTCACCTCTACATTCTCATCTTCCGGTCCCCCAAAAGAAGCATGAAGCTTTTGAAGCACTTGTCTTCTCTGATCTCCCTCGTTGGGTTTTCTGTCCTCAGAATCATCGCATTCCTTTGGCTCTCTACAATGCCCATCACCCCAAATTAAGGCTGATTTACCCGACTTTGATTTCGAAACATGCCAATAAATGGCGTATGACCATTCAGATCCATCCACAATCTTGCAGAGCGCCTGCTGCACTCCCAGATCCCCACCAGATGCAGAGAACTCCAACAACACATTGTTCGAAGCGGACCAATTAAAATATTCAGTAGCTTCACTGCCTAATACACTTTCCACAACAGCCTTTTCCTCTTCATTTACCCAAAAGTTGTTCCCCATCACAAATGACGCAGAACCCAACTTTCAGATGTTAAATGGGGAGTGATTCTCAATACAATCCGACACTGTCCCGAATACAAGATTTGCTTTACATATAAATCTGAAAACAATGACAGCAAACTTCATCAAACACAACTATAATCACGAGAAATTAAAAGCATTCCAACAGTTCCGTGAAAAAGTTCGAAAAACTCACATAAACCCTAGCATCAAAATTTGGAATCTTGAAATTACCATATACTCGCAAGAACATGAAATCAAAAGTTAAAGGATACAACTCTCGATCACCCCAAAAAAAACCCCACCTTACGGGAAAAAGAAAAGGTTTACAGGAAAGCAACACTTACCCCCAAAAAAAAAAAGGGAATCGATCTGAGAAACCCAAGAACTCAAATCCACTAAGCTTTTTCACGAAAATCAAATCAAAAGCCTGAACCACTGACGCCCCCCTTCTGTCAGTCGCCACCAAGAGAACCTAAATGATTGGAGTCGGAGGAATCTTGGTCTCTATAGAATTTTCAAGTCCCAACAAGATTCAAGAAAAAAAGAAAGAGTTTTCAAGTCTTAAATAGACGAGAGAACACAAAATCAGGGGTGATGCATCGAACTCACAGGAAACATAAGCATGTGTCCGTCAAATTACCTGTGATTGAGTGGCATGGTTTTCTCAGACGCCGCTCGTGTTTAATGTGACTTCACCTGGTTCTTCGGATCTGAACACTCACGACGTCCATCCTATTATATTGTCTTCTTTTCCTTTCCTTTTCTTTTTTCTTTCAATTTCCAAAATCCAAATGCTTGTCCCCTTCCAGATATACTAAGTTATCCGCCTATACTCGATATTTTTTTATATTAAAAAAGTATACATTAAACTTGAAAAAATTAAAAACCAAAATTGAATTCTTTCTAAATTTTAATTGTTGATTTGACATCATTTTTATGGATAAATAATTGAAATTTTTGAGGCATTGTTATTAAAATATTTAAGAATGATACCTTGATAAACTAACCTAGCACCTCCCCAAATTATATCTTTCTAGAGATGATCTAGGCTTCTAAGTTGGCACAGTGATGCACAACACGTTGATCTTATTTCGAGATGTCCGGACGATAATCACATCTTCAGAAATGGTCAACACATACACTGCATATGAGCCCTAAATCTTAGAACTGGATGTAGGTCTCGTTAACCGTGTAACTAGTCGTATATATCCGTGCTTACTTCTCTCGTTATCTCCTGAACTGACTTAAGTATCAGAGTCGTATATAAATATTTCTGACATCCTCTAACTTGTTTTTGATCTCAGACCATCATACAACAACACTTTTCCTTTCGAAAAGCTCATGATTCCGCGAGGAAGACTTACTCGACCCTAGCAGGAGGAAGCTCATCGACAAAAGCAACATTCGGTTAATCAAAGGAGTCTCGAAAGATATATTATCACGTCGTATGTTTATCTTTATGAGTCTCGCATCTTCGAAAACACTTATTCCAATTAGCAAGAGATAACATGAACTTTTTTAAAAAATAATAGGAATTGTTAAATGTAGAAAAAAAATTAGCCCTATTATATATATATTTTTTTTATTTTACACCGAATGCATATGCGGAATTATTTATTTATTGGTCTCAATCAAATGGGACATCAAAGTAGTACAACGAGGTGATTTGGTGGCTAATTTTCCTCCTGTCCATGTTCCCGCCTATGTTGATTCTTATAATAACTTGTTCAAAATGAATTTTGTAGTACTCGTTTCTATATTTCATATATTCTCTCTTATATTTATTATTTTGGCACAGATGTCCCTCTGTCAATTAATAAGTTAAAATGATTTAAATTTTATGTGATGAGACGGATCAAAATGACTTGTCATCCCAACTTCAACATATCCATAGATTGGTTACATATTATACCTGGTTCTCTCTCCGACCGCATGTATACGAAGTCGGCGATGGTATATTATGAATTCAAGCTAATACAACTAAACTTTTTCTCCTATTATAACCAAATTCAATTTCCATTTCCTAGTTACAATTTTATCGTCAATTCTTGTAAATTAAACCATGTATGTCCACGAGGATCCTCAAGTTCCAATCAGGAACTTGAGAATTATTTAACCACTACATTTGATTTTAGTGATACAGACGAGGAGACGTTCGACACACTGCGATAATGGAGTCAAAAGACGCAAGTATATCTCATTTTGTCTATAATGGCCAAGGAGATTATTGCATGTACTCTTTCCACGGATGCAGTGGAGCAAGCTTTTCGCATAGGAGGCAACACGCTGAACGAGATGAGATCTACAATTAGGGCGAAGAAGCACAATACCTTCTTAACGATTGGTCGAGAGCTTAACGGTTGGTCGAAAGCTGCCACAAGAACACAATATAGCCAAAATGATACAAACGACGACGAAGACACCGAGGACACTTCTACAACAACAACTTGAGGAGGTAAAAGTGATGAGACGATTTTCCCATTTTAATTCGTCTTTACTTTGAATAGTAATTTAATTTTTTGTTATTCTATTATTCAATTATATTTAGTTTTTGTAAATTATTTACTATTTCTAATTACTAAAACAACGAATTTAGTAATTAAAAGATTCAAATTCAAATTTCAAAATTCGAAATTCAAATTCTAATTTAATTCATTTTGAAATTCAAATTCAAATACAAATGGGAATAAATTCAATTTCAAAATTATAAATTCAAATTCAAATTCGAAATTCTAATTCTAATTTGAAATTAAATTAGAACCTATATTTTCTAATTTATCAAAAATTTAAAATTACTATCTTTTTTATAAAAAATGAAATTCAATTTTTTTTAAAAAAAATTCTAAAAAATAAAACCGTCCTGAAGCCGCCAGTTCCGGGTCCGGAACCGTAAGCCATGGTATCGAGCCCAGTTCCAGTTTTCCGCGACCCTAACCCGATCGGTCGGATCCAAAACCGGCCCGTGGCCGCCTCTAGACAACGATTGGTAAACAAACAAGGCAGGGGGCAGCCTTTCTCTCTGAGAAAATGTAGCATTTTTTTTCGAAAAGTTTAGTCTATTAATGGACTAACCCCCTATATAGGTAAAAGGCCCCTTGACCAATATAGATTTTAAATCGAGGGACATGTACGAGCAGACAGTGGTCGGTGAAGATGATAACGGATTAACCCCCAGAACATACCCCACAATATTCTCAGTGGGATATGCTCCACACGAGAATCAAACCCATGAAACCGGAGAAGGTACTCCACATCACCTCAAGTCTTACCAACTAGTCTGTGTGTCTGGGGGTAAATGTAGCCTCTTAATTGGACGGCAGGTTGTACGAAGGAGATCGTATTTAGAACATCACAATTAAAGCTCAATGCAAATATTGTTTATAAAAATGGTTATATTTTTTATCCTATTACTTTCACCTCTTCTAGTTTTATGATATTAAATTAAATTTAAGAATTTTATTTTATTGAGTTATATTTTTTTACCTATTACAATGAAAAATTATTTTTAATTGCATATGTTGTTTGCTCACTTTTATCCTATAATTTGAACTTTCACTTTCAAATTGGATAAAATTATAAAACATATAAGTCAAATGATCACAATGAAAATTTATAAAGATGAAAAATTATATAATCATAACATAATTTTTCATACTTTAGTTCAAAAATATTCATCATGATCATTTGATATTATAAGATTAATAATAAATAATATGATTATAAAATGATTGAGTTTGAATAGAGATAATGTTATAAAACAAATATATTTATATATTAAATTTGGGATAGTAAATATAATAAAAATCAGATGATATATATATATATATAGTTAAATATATACTGTGTACGCATGAGATCATTCATAATAACTGAATATTTTTCCGCCACTATCTGCACTTCAATGTGATAAATCATACATAAGTATTTTCAAGATAACCATTGGCTCGATCAGATTTATTTAATATATAGAAGAACATAATCAAGCTGTTTCAATCAAACTTATTACATGACCAAACCCCAGCTGCATGGCTGGCTTCAACCAACAGTTGGAGGACGAACAACAAGATTCTTATCATTCACCCAAACCCACACACGGTCACACCTGAAATCCAGGGGCACCGGAGTCCCGTCTTTGACAACTATTGCCCTCACGTTCTGTTTCTGACTTTCCCCCCCCGCCGCCGCCGCATAGCCGTCCTTCCCCACCAATTCCGGCCACGTTTGTTTACCTGCAGTTTTCAATCCCAAATAATCAACTTTACTTACACAGGCTACAGTAATTAAACTTTACAAGAAAATGATGTTGCGCGAGTACGTGCCTGGACACTCCGACATCTTTTGCTTGCGGATTGTATACCTTTCCTTTCTCTTTGTTGGAGAATATATACGCTTGGTAGTGTTGAAAATGGTGCAAGAGTGCCGATTTCTTTGAATGAATGCGGAGACGTGCGTATATTATTCGTTGTGATGACTAATCAGATAATGATAAACAGATGGACTTTTCTTTCTGATAATCTGTTTCCATTCACAACCATTGACATTTCTTATTCCGTACAATATTGATACTCATGTCTAAATCTATCTTTGATATATTAAATATATAGTTATTTCACGTTAATCAAATTTTTAATTATTTATTCAGTTCAATCGATTATTACTGTATAATATATTAACGTCATCTTCTTATCATCTTCTTTTTATTCCATTTATTAAGTTTTATAAAAGATAAAAATATAAATTAACACTTTCTTATAAAATTAATCGATCAAACTAAACATATTACTCCTACAAATTATTATTTCTATCACCCACAATTCTTTTATAATCACTTTTCTTGTTAATCATTTTCTTATCCTATGAGATAAATGATACTTAAAAGTTTGTCACAATAGAGGAATTAGCTTGTCGTAGATACCTCGTGTAATGTCATTTTCTCCCTTTTTTTTCCCCTTTCTTTTCCAAACAAAAACTTTGGGTGGAGTTTTTTGGAGTGAGGGGTCACGTTTATATGAGCCAACAAGGTTTTGATCCAATTGTAATATTAGCCTTAAAACCCTTTTGGAGGCGGGCCAAAACGGGCTGGTCCGTTTGGGTCACGGGTTAAGGCGGGACAGGCGGGTTGACCCGCGAGTTGGTAAAAAAACTAATAAAATTTATAAAATATTAATATTGTTATAATTTTATATTGGAGTCAATATAGCAATTTTACTTATATTTTGGGCTGTTCTTCTTTTTTTTGTGATGTTTTGAAAGTATAACCATTAATGTGCAATTATAAAAAATAAAAACTTTCAAGAAGTAATTTACTTTCATGTGTAATTTTATTTATTTTATTATAAAGTAAGATTTTAAGTGATCAAATTGCATAAAAGAATTAAAAGAAAGTAAGTCAAATGGAGCGTGTTAAATAAAATATAGGATCATTGAACACATTAATGCTCAAATTATAATTATAATCCAAACTTGAAAAAAAAAAATTTGTTGTGGCGGGTCGGCCCACTACCCACGCCAAACCGTGCCGGGGCGGGGCGGGGCAGGCCATACCTTTAGGAGCCCGCTAGATTGACGAACTGGCCCGTCCCGCCTCGTCTAAATAAGGGTCTACAATGGGGCGGGGCGGAATGACCCGTTTGACAGCATTAACAACTACTTCGGATACAGAGGAAGTAACGCACCAACTTCGGTATGTCAGCGAACAAAAATATGTTGAACTTTCAAATAAAAACGAAGGAAGAGGAGGAATATGCAATGAATTATGCATGCAATGTTTCTAGAGAAAAGTGCACTTTTGATTTCAAATGGAGGGTCTTATTTATAGATGCACACTTGAACAAGTGCAAACCTTTCGTGAACGAGTGTAACCATTCATGAATGGGTGCAACTGTTCATGATTGAATGTAACCATTCATGTAGTGATTCATTTTTCATGAATGATTGTAACCTTTCATGTAGTGGTGCAACTTTGAATTAGTGTAATCATTCATGAACAAGTGCAACATTTCGTGAATGAGTGTAACCATTCATGAATGGGTGCAACTTTTAATGAATGGTTGCAACCCTTCATTGCGCCCTATACATTTCATTCACCCCTGATTACCTAACAATTTTATTTAGAAAATCATAATTTTTGCTCATGATACTCAAAGCTCAATGCAAATATTGTTTCTAAAAATGGTTATATTTTTTATCCTATTACTTTCACCTCTTCTAGTTTTACGATATTAAATTAAATTTGAAAAATATATTTTATGAGTTATATTTTTACTCTATTACAATGAAAAATTATTTTTAATTGCACAAGTTGTTTACTCACTTTTATCCTATAGTCTGGACTTTTATACTTACAAGATTGGATAAAATTGGGAAACATACAAGTAATATATGATTACAATGAAAATTTATAAAGATTAAAAGTTATAGAACCATAACATAAATTTTCATATATTAGTTCAAGAATATTTATCGGTATCATTTGTCTCGTTGAATGAGATATGGTATGACATAATTAATAATAAATTATATGATTATAAATGATTGATTTCAATAGAGAATAATGCTTTGATAAAACTAATATGTTCATTGATCAAATTTGTGATATTAATATTTGTCAAAATTAATAAATATAATAAAAAGAAGACGATAGAATAATATTGTAATTATATAATGATGATTTGACTGATATGAGATAAATAATTAAAAATAAATATATAATTTGTTCAAAGGCTTTTTCAGCTCGAAAAATTACAGCTTTTCTAAGCTGCTCTTGTTCATCATCTGCTCTAAGCTGATTCTGTTCACTGTGAGCTGATCTGATACGAAGCCTTCTCTGATCTGATTTATGCCTGTTCTGTTCTTCTCTCAACTGATAAGCTGATCACTCGGTGCTGCTCTAGTCTGATATACTCTAAGCTGATTTGTTCTGTTAAGCTCTGTTCTTTACTGTTTCAGCTTGGGCGTTCTCAATTGATCTGAACCGATTCTGCTCTGAGCTGTTCACTCTGAACTGATATATATATATTGAGCTGATTTTGTTTGATATGCTTATCTGAGTTGATTACCCGCTCTGATCTTTCTCTGAGCTGCTCTCGTAAGCTCTAAGTTGATTTGCTTCTCTCTGCTTGTCTGATCTCATCTGATCTAATCTGCTTGCTCTGAGCTGATCTCCCGATCTGATCTGTTTTCTAAGCTCTAAGCTGATTTTATTTTCTCTGTGCTTCTAATCTGATCTGAACTGAATCTGATCTGTTCTGCTCTGAAATGCTCAAAGCCGATCTCTGAATCGAATATTGTTCATCTGTTCTGATCTAAACATGTTAGCTAAACTCTGATCTGCACTTGATCTCTTAACTGAACCGCTTCTCTCCTGAATCGATACCTGCTCTAAACTGGTTTTGTAGCGCACCAGAATCCATTGGACCACAATTGATTAGCCTTTTTATGTCAAGGACCGATTTGATATTCGAACATCCAGATTTCAGTTCAAGCTAGTGTTAGTTATCTAAGCTGATTTCTTTCTTTTCTTCCAGCTTAGAAGCACGACCCAGATGGTTTCTAGAAGGATTTTACCCCAAGCACAATCCCGAGCTGGAGCAGTTTTTCTTTTTAAATAAAATGCTTTTGGATGGGAGATTAGTTTTTACAAAAATGGTGTAGCAAGTTTACAAATTAAAATAGTAGTAGGGAGCTTTTATCAAGTTGCAAGGATTTGGTATGATAACCCATGCCTAATCATTGTACCTTTCACCTACTACAAATCATACTCTCATATATGATTGTTACGTGAGCTCTAAAGCTCATTTTTTGTTGGAAGAAACTTTTAGTTCTCTCAAAAATATTCAGAAGCTCTCAGAGTGTGCTTGAGGAGATTTCCAGCCGAGACCATCTGTTCGTTGCGATTCTCAGTTCAGACAAGTAAAATTGATTCTTGCTGCATCTGGAAAACATATATTTCGCTTCGTTGTTTTCTGTTGTATGCTTATCTGATGCATGTTTAAGTTCAGTTCGTTTGTTCATGTTCATGTATAAGCTATGAATTCATTGCTTTGATGTTTTAGTTTTGAGGAAACTCACCAGTTATCCTTAGCAAAAACTGTTGTGTATTTCAAAATACTGAGTTGTACAGGTTCAAGATAAGATAAACCAAGAGAAGTTCTTGTTTTTCCGTGTGCTGTAAAGGTTCTGGACATTGACTCTGAACAGATAGGCGACACTGGTTTGATCGGGACTATGTTCCGATTTGATAAGCTGAGCTAGTTTGTTTAGGGACTATCAGAGCTGGTGCAGTACCTTCGTTTCTAAGCAGATCTGGCCTATTTTCCTTGACCAGACTGCGTGATTCGTTGCTAAAGTGATTGGGTTTCTCAAAGCTGAGTGACCGTCCAAGCTGAAATTCTTGCTCCGAAGCTTATGTCTCTGTTTTACTATGCGTAAGCTATTTTCTTAGAACAAATCTGTTTTACTACGTGTAAGCCGTTTTCTTAGAAGCAGATCTGTTTTTCCTATTCGTAAGCTATTTTCTTTAGCCAAAGCTGTTTTTCACGCCTGTGATCTGTTTCACACCCGAGATCTGTTTTATGTAGCCAAAGCTATTCTTTACGCTTGTAATATGTTTTCTTTAGCCAAATCTGTTGTGCGCTCATAAGTCATTTTCTCTTCCGAGCTGGTTTATGTTATCATCAGCTCGTAGCCCAGCTGTACACTCAGTAATGTTTTTAAAAGACAAAACGAGTTTCATAGCAGTGAATCAACCAGTTTCAGTGATCGAACTTTGATCAAGATCATGTATAATAGCTATTTATTTCAATTAAAGGAAGTATCTTTCAGTTTTTGGACTTATAGCATAGAGGACCCAGTCACCAAGGAAGGGACCAAAATTATGGTATGACTATAATATCCCTTCACAAGAAAGTTACTGAATTTAGATAAGATGCTAGCAAGCTCCAGGACCAACAGAGAGCTTCTAGGCCATAAGTCACTCGGTATATTAATGCGATTCGGATCTGATGTTCCGATCTGTCTTTTCATTAGCAAGATTTCAGTTCAGACGACTTCCTTTAATTTACGTATCATGATTGAGTTATGCCTGCATTATATGACTTTGTTATCCTCAGTGTTACTTGTTGAGCCCCTAGGCTCACTAGTTTTCCTGATGCAGGTGAGGCAGCTCAGGGGCAGGCGGGTGCACGAGCTGAACAAGATTTGGGGGTTGCGTGTGTTTATCAAAGGCCAACGTTTCCGCGAATCCACGAAAATTGTATTAAGATCCATTACAACAATAGAGAATTCTTATAGAGTTCCAATAGTTGTAATATCTCATTTTGTAATCGAAATCTGAAGTTCTTTTATTCCAAAGCTGTTTCTGCTATTTTACGTTTGGCGCCATCTGTTTGTGTACTAGTTTTTGTAATGGAATACAGCTTACAACATTTCTCACTTAGTCCTTCTATTATTTTTTATTATCCATTTACTCCAATCCTTTGATTCCCATGGGTTTGGGCGTCACAGGTTTCTTCTGTGATGATCTTCGCTCTAAGTTGGATTAGCTTGGATGTCTGCTGGATCAGTTTGGGCGTCCCCGACTGGATCAGCTTTTTACATCTTCTCGATTGAACACAGTTCGGAGCTAGCAGCTCGCGTCCGATCTGCTTCAGTTTAAATTTAAATTTAATATCAGCTCGCGTCCAAGCTGGATCAGCTTGGATGTCTGCTGAATCAGTTTGTGCTTCCCTAACTAGATCAGCTTGGACATCTTCTCGATTGAACACAGTTCAGAGCTAGCAGGTCGCGTCCGATCTGCTTCAATTTAAATTTAAATTTAATATTAGCTCGCGTCCAAGCTGGATCAACTTGGATGCTTGCTGGATCAGTTTTGGCGTCCCCGATTGGATCAGCTTGGACATCTTCTCGATTGAACACAGTTCGGCGCTATCAGCTCGCGTCCGATCTGCTTCAGTTTAAATATTTAAAAATAAAAAAACTATAAGTTAATTTAAATTATTAATTTATATACATTTAATAAAAAACGTTAATAAAATTTTAATATAAAACTATAAAACGGTTTAAATTTTTATTAATATTAATAAGATTCGTTAATTAAGTCAATATAATGTTTAATTTATTTGATATAATAAACTATTTTGAAATAACTGTGCATTCAATAAAAAAGAAAAAAAAATGAATTTGGTGCAGAGACTATGCACCAAAAATGGAAACACATTTGGTGGCCAACACCAATTTGGAGAAATGGCGACAGTTCTGGAGCAAGGTTCGGAGATGGATATTTGCACCAAAATGGTGTAGTAGGTTGTACGAAGGACATTGTATTTAGAACATCATAATTTTTGCTCATGATACTCAAAGCTCAATGCAAATATTGTTTCTTTTTGGCAAATGCGGATATCATGAACCAGACAGACCAAAGCATAGCTTGAATATAAAAATATAGGATTATTTGACTCGTTTTAACTTGTTTTGGGCCCTTATTGTGGCATATTGTGCTTTCAGTGATTTCAAGATGCTCTTGTTTCATTTTTAACAATGATTTCCCGACAGCTAGGCCTCATATTGTCTGAAAATGGTAGCTTAAGCTAGACCTGAATTTTTCCTTTGCCGAAAGTTCTATGCCCAACAAGAATTGCTCTGCCATTGTCATGAAGTGCCCCTGCAAGAATCTCGCTTGCACTTGCACTCTCTTCGTTCACCTGTTATTAAGGGAAGACAGGGTTTTGTTACTTCCCGAAAAACAACACTGACTTTCCATCCTGTAGTCGAAGAATTGATGTATGCAGGGTGAAATCTGCAACAGCTAGAAGGGAGAGCTCACCAGTACAACAAGTGGATCTCGTGTTAAAGCGTGACCATTGATCATGTTGATAGGTAACATGTCTCCATCCCTATCGATAGTGTTTACCAAAGTCTCGGTTCCATCGAGCCAAATTTGAGCAACATCTAGTCCCACTCTTACCAAACCACCCTACGAAATTTCATGGACAATGAATGAACAATACCAGTCAGCATTCTTAGCCAAATAAATTGGATTCAGATGGAGAAGGGTACACCAACTCACAGGATTGTTTCGTAGATCCAATATGTATGATTGCACGCCTTGATTCTCCATTTCTTGTACTGTGTAGCTTCCATCTCTAATGCAGCAGTCTGTTATAGTTGAACGTTGTATTTATTCACTTCTAAACAGCCTTTACCCACTCCATGTCAACTATGAAAACGACTAGTAGGGAGACAGACTACTTTTTTTGTTCTTCATACTTATAACTAAAACCGAGTTCATGCTTGATCTCAGCCATTTCACTCGAAGAATCCAGATTTTGTTTTAGCAAGTACCTGTGAGAAAGCTGACAGCTTCACATATCCCTGTCTTCGACAGATGCCCATCAGGTGTTATGATGTTGATAATCTATAAATCAAGAACCAGAAGAAAATGCTCACACTGTTAACTTTTACAGTGACAGTTGTTCCGACACGCCCTCTGAGTTTTTGAGCAGCTGTTTCACTAGCCACTCCATCGAGTCGTTCACCTGAAGTCCCTCAAAAACAATCAAGAGCCTTTCAGAGTACTGATACCTCATCTGATAGTTTGAAAGAATTGAGAGTTAATAGTTGAAATTATTTACACCTCAAATTTCAAATTCGAAATACGAATTTGAAATTAAAAATAATATAATGATGAATTGTTAATCTTTTAAATTTGAATTCGAAATCAAATTCCAATTGTTATTTTTTAAAATTCAACTTCGAAGAATCGAACCCGTGAAGTCGGAGAAGGTACTCCCACATCACTTCAAGTGTTACCAACTCGCCTATGCTCCTGGGGCAAATTTAGCCTCTTATGAAACGCCCGTACTTTCAGAAAAGGAAGAATGCGGAAATTTTTTTTTCAAGTACTAAATAAAACATAAAAGTCATTCCACATCATTAAAACATCAAATCATGAAACGGACGAAATTCAAATACTAATAAGAATGTTGTTCTTCAAAGAATAAAAATTAAATAAATTATAAAAATGTTCTACTATGTGGAAAACAAGAGTCCATCGATAAGCGCCTTCCACTCCGACCGAACCCTCGCCAACCATCACCGCCTACACATCCTTACCTGCATCGATGAAATCTAGTGAGCCTAGAGGCCCAACACGTAAATTCCGAAAGTAGCAAATAATACATAATACATGCACATACAATAAAATATTTTTATTTAACATAAACTCATTAGCCAACTGCTCAAATGAAAAGGTCTCCAAATAAAATAGTTCAAAAACCCATTAACCTCAACGCAACCCCTTTTCAAAATAAGAGGAATTTTCATAAAATAAAGTCTTTCAATAATTCTCCTTCACCTCAAAATAAATCATTAACCTAAAAATACTTTAATCATTCATTCATTTAATTATGAAGTGTGGTTCAGAAATTTCCTTCAGTCATCAGTCAAGTAGCTTAAATAAGCTCATATGGATCCATCAATTTGGTGGGACACCCCGACCCGAAGGCCGACATTCACACGCCCGTAATCAGTCAAGTTGGCGGTGCACCCCGACCCGTCGGTCGACATCCAAACGCCCGTAATAATTGGCGGGGCAGCCCGACCCTTCGGCCGGCAACCACACGCGCGTAATAATTTGGCGGGGCAACCCGACCCGTCGGTCGGCATCCACACGCCCGTAATAATTTGGCGGGCCACCCTGATCCATCGGTCGGCATCCACGCTCCCGTAATATCAGTCATAACTTTGCCACATATCATTAAATCCTCAAATTAATTTTCTGCCTCAAAATAAAAAAATTTCAAAACATTCCCGTAAGCTTTAAAGCCAAAAATCCACCATCTCTCAAATACACACACATACTCCACACATCTTTCTCATTTGCAACAACACACATTTATTTTTTTATTTAAAAAAAAACAACCCCGTAAGCTTTTAAACCCGTAAGCTTTTAAAACCCAAAATCCACCATCTCCTACATACACACACATACTGCACACGTCTTCCTCGTTTGCAACAACACATTTTCATTTTGTTAAAAAAAACATTCATGTAAGCTTTAAAACCCACAATTCACCATCTCTAAATACACACACATACTCAATAATGGAAGAAAAAGAACAGACAATGATGCATAGGGGACAATTGAGCAGCCGTTTTCTCCCTTTTTTTAATTTTGGTCAAAGCTACCTTTAAATAAATCAATTTACTCCCAAGACATTTTTAAAAAATCATGCAGCCACCCCATCTTCTCCGAGGAAGATTCACGTGACACACACACACCCCACAGTTGATCAATGCTCTCCTACTCCCCAACAGGAGATGAACGCATGCTGCTTGGGAGGAAGGAAAACTACGCATACGCCTTAAAATTTCACATCATACTCACGCATGAAAATATCGGCAGCACATGAATGTTCTGTTCGCAAATAAGAAGATGCACGCAGGTTTTTCATAAAATTACAGTGACAAAGCCTTCGAATCTCACAAAGGATTCTTCCAGAAATTTTATTTTTTTCCAAGCACGACGCACCTAGAAATCTCAACCAAGATCCGAGTCCAACATAAAATGCCTACAGAAAATGTTTCCAAAGCACACGAGGACGAAACTAAACTGCACAACCAAGGGAAAGAAAAAAAACAGAACCTTCGCTTTATATGAATTCATCGGTGCAGAAAGGTTTAGCCGGCATTTGAGAGACGGTCTCCGGCGAGCGATACACCACCAGCACGGTTGGAATTCCCTACAATTTTCCTGAAATTTTCGACCCTCACTTAGGAACCCTAGCCGTCACCTCTCTTTCTCTCTTGTTTTGTGTGGATTTCTACGTGAGAAATTTTGGGAGGAAAGGGGAAGGTACTATTCTATATATTAAAAATATTATACTCTAAAGTATTATACCAAAATTGGGAAATAAATAAAGAAAATTCTAATATACCTTTAAAAAAAGAGATAAAAGAGATAATAACATTTAAATGTGGATTAGAATTTTAAAGGTTCTTTAATTTAAAAAGACTCAAAAAGAAAACCTTAATTTAACCATAAATAAAATTCCAAATAGCGCACTTAAATTTTTTTCCAGAAAAAGAAATAAAAATAACTGGGCTTAAAATCTTCATAAACTTTTATCGACTATCCTTAAAAGATTTTTCCTCTTCAAAATTCTAGTTAAATAGATTTTCATATCTGTCGTAACCGTGCTCGGGCGTCTTCCTCCGGAAATCTTCTCTCGAACCAAAATCCTGAATTCTAGCTATAAGAACGTTAATATTAGAAAATTTATAAAAATAATTAATAACGATGACATTAAAAATCAAATGTTATATTTCAATTAATTATTTTGTCGGTCTAAGTGGCTACCTCGGATTTTTGGACGTCACAATTCTACCCCCCTTAAAATAATCGTCCTCGAAATTTGACTTACCGAATAACTCCGGGTACCGGTTGCACATGTCCGCCTCGGTCTCCCACGTTGCCTCTTGCTCAGTGTAGTTCGCCCACTGGACTGAACGACCCTGTTCCTCAATCTCCTCTCCTACCTCTGAAGAATTCTCATCGGTTTCTCCTCGTATGACAAGTCTGGGCTAACTGTAACGGCTCATAACTCAGCACATGTGAAGGGTTCGACATGTACTTTCGGAGCGTAGACACGTGTAACACATTATGTACTGTTGATAGATGTGGTGGTAGCGCTACTCGATACGCTAATGTGCCTACCCTCTCCAGAATCTCAACTGCCCAATGTATCTCGGACTCAACTTCCCCTTCCTGCCGAACCTCATCACTCCTTTCATCGGAGCCACCTTGAGAAACACATGGTCTCCTACCTCAAACTCCAACTCACGACGATGACCGTCAGCATAGCTCTTCTGTCTACTCTGCGTCGTCCTCATCCTGTCCGAACTCTATTAATAACTCTCCCTTTTTTTAATTTTGGTCAAAGCTACCTTTAAATAAATCAATTTACTCCCAAGACATTTTTAAAAAATCATGCAGCCACCCCATCTTCTCCGAGGAAGATTCACGTGACACACACACACCCCACAGTTGATCAATGCTCTCCTACTCCCCAACAGGAGATGAACGCATGCTGCTTGGGAGGAAGGAAAACTACGCATACGCCTTAAAATTTCACATCATACTCACGCATGAAAATATCGGCAGCACATGAATGTTCTGTTCGCAAATAAGAAGATGCACGCAGGTTTTTCATAAAATTACAGTGACAAAGCCTTCGAATCTCACAAAGGATTCTTCCAGAAATTTTATTTTTTTCCAAGCACGACGCACCTAGAAATCTCAACCAAGATCCGAGTCCAACATAAAATGCCTACAGAAAATGTTTCCAAAGCACACGAGGACGAAACTAAACTGCACAACCAAGGGAAAGAAAAAAAACAGAACCTTCGCTTTATATGAATTCATCGGTGCAGAAAGGTTTAGCCGGCATTTGAGAGACGGTCTCCGGCGAGCGATACACCACCAGCACGGTTGGAATTCCCTACAATTTTCCTGAAATTTTCGACCCTCACTTAGGAACCCTAGCCGTCACCTCTCTTTCTCTCTTGTTTTGTGTGGATTTCTACGTGAGAAATTTTGGGAGGAAAGGGGAAGGTACTATTCTATATATTAAAAATATTATACTCTAAAGTATTATACCAAAATTGGGAAATAAATAAAGAAAATTCTAATATACCTTTAAAAAAAGAGATAAAAGAGATAATAACATTTAAATGTGGATTAGAATTTTAAAGGTTCTTTAATTTAAAAAGACTCAAAAAGAAAACCTTAATTTAACCATAAATAAAATTCCAAATAGCGCACTTAAATTTTTTTCCAGAAAAAGAAATAAAAATAACTGGGCTTAAAATCTCCATAAACTTTTATCGACTATCCTTAAAATATTTTTCCTCTTCAAAATGCAAATTAAATAGATTTTCATATCTGTCGTAACCGTGCTCGGGCGTCTTCCTCCGGAAATCTCCTCTCGAACCAAAATCCTGAATTCTAGATATACGAACGTTAATATTAGAAAATTTATAAAAATAATTAAGAACGATGACATTAAAAATCAAATTTTATATTTCAATTAATTATTTTGTCAGTCTAAGTGTTTAAAATAATCGTCCTCGAAATTTGACTTACCGAATAACTCCGGGTACCGGTTGCACATGTCCGCCTCGGTCTCCCACGTTGCCTCTTGCTCAGTGTAGTTCGCCCACTGGACTGAACGACCCTGTTCCTCAATCTCCTCTCCTACCTCTGAAGAATTCTCATCGGTTTCTCCTCGTATGACAAGTCTGGGCTAACTGTAACGGCTCATAACTCAGCACATGTGAAGGGTTCGACATGTACTTTCGGAGCGTAGACACATGGAATACATTATGTACTGCTGTTAGGTGCGGTGGTGGTGCTACTCGGTACGCTAATGTGTCTGCCCTCTCTAGAATCTCGAACGGCCCAATGTATATCGGACTCAACTTCCCCTTTCTGCCGAACCTCATCACTCCTTTCATCGGAGCCACCTTGAGAAACACATGGTCTCCTACCTCAAACTCCAACTCACGACGATGACTATCAGCATAACTTTTCTGTCTACTCTGCGTCGTCTCATCCTATCCCGAACTCTATTAATAACCTCGACGGTCTGTCTAACAATGTCGGGACCCAAATCAGCCCTCTCGCCAACGTCACCCAATGGACTGGTGATCTGCACTTGCGTCCATATAACGCCTCATAGGGAGCCATCTCAATGAACGCCTGATAACTGTTATTATATGTGAACTCAACCAGTGGAAGTTTCAAATCCCAGCCCTTCAAAATCTATCACGCAGGCGCGTAGCAGATCCTCAAGAGTCTGAATAACTCTCTCGGACTGACCATCTGTCTGAGGGTGAAAATATGTGCTAAAGGCTATCTTGGTACCTAAAGCTCGATGCAGACTCCTCCAAAACGCCGACGTGAACTGTGGGTCCCTATCTGACACAATGGAAACCGGAATGCCATGAAGCCTAACGATCTCCTTGATGTACAATTCAGCATACTATTTCAGACTGTAAGTCGTCTTCATTGGAAGTAAGTGACCGATTTAGTGAGGCGATCAACTATAACCCAGATAGAATTATATCCATGCAATATCCTCGGTAGCCCCACAACAAAATCCATCGTGACATTCTCTCATTTCCGCTCCGGTATAGGGAGTGGTCTCAACATTCCTGCCGGTCACTGGAGTTCTTTCTTGACCTGCTAGCAAGTCAAACACTCGGACACAAAGCAGCTGATATCGCGGTTCATGCCCGTCCACCAGTACAACTGATGTAGGTCCCTGTACATGTTCGTGCTCCCTGGGTGAACAGAATAAGGTGACGCGTGAGCCTCTGTCATAATCAAACCTCTCAGTGCATCACCTGAAAGAACCCAAAATCGTCCTCTGAACTTCACAATCCATCATCCACGGTGTAGAGTCCACTGCCTTCCTCTTCGTCTCTCAAAGTAGGCTGAATAGTCAGTGTTCCCACCTCACGGCACACTCATGCAATAACACCTCCAACTCAAGCCTCTCGATCTCCATCACTACTGTCTCTAAACAGTTAACTGAGATAACCTTACTGGTTTTCTGCTCAGTGCATAAGCCACTATATTTGCTTTCCTCGGATGATAATTGATGGTGCAATCGTAGTCCTTAACCAGCATCATCGTTGCCGCATGTTCAGCTCTTTCTGGGAAAGCTCACTGCCGAACCGAACACACACCAGTTCAGCGCCGAGCAGTTCGAGCACGCTCCTCCACTGCCACTTCAGGAGCAACCAGAGTGCTAACAGCTCGAAAAGATAAAAAATAGATCTTAAAGCACTCAGCAACCCAAAACGACCAACACAAACAAGAGACTAGCTCAACACTCAACGAAAGACAGCTCGAAGCAGAATCTGAAACCGACCGCGAGCTCAAAATCTCTAGGCTACAACATCCAGCACGGATCTATTACCAAAGCTAGTCTTAAAGCGAAACCAAGAATAAGGAATACCACTTACAGCTCGCGAATACCAGCACGGATGAACAATGCGACTGGGAGAAGAAATGAATCGCACGCACTCTACCACTTCGCGTTTCCTACTCCGACCATCTCCGGCCACAATATCAGTAGGGGAATGACGGGTTTGGAAAGGGGTTCCCAATGATATCTCTCTCGACCAAACCTGGTCGGCCAAACTCCAGTGATCAGAAAATAAGGGTAACGAATGAAAATGTTACCAGGAGGGTTTCGGGAGAGATCTTCTCGAACACTCGAGGTGTTAAGATATTTGTGTTCTAAAAAAAATGACTATGTCTTGGGTCAGTGGGTCCTTATATGCTACTAACTCCAGATCTGATCTACAGTTCCTACAGAACAGCTCAGACCTCCATAGTTCCCGATTAGGTATGCACGCACATCAGATCACGCATCATCTCAGATCAGATCACATAATATCAGCCCACGCAATACCCAGCTCAGCTTGGAACTAAGAGAGCAGATCTCACTTCCAGCACAGGAATCTCAGACCACATCTACCCAGATCACGCTTGCTACTCCTTGCTAAACGATGCTCCTAAGCTGCTAACAGCTCACGGACTCATCACCGTCCTTACCTATCAACTTGTGCCTAATCTGGTCCGCAACAAACGGCTAGCGATTCATGCATCGAGCCAGCTCGCATAATCACCCCAGCTTACCTCTAAGCTGGACCTCTAAACTGAACCTCTAAGCTGATACGTCCAGTGCACTACGTAATAAGTCAAATCTCCAGAAACTCCAAACTGCTTCAACACCTAAGATCAGCACAGGCCACTCGAACAGCCCACGCTAGTGCTGATCTAAGCTGAAACCCAAAATAGCTTACACCATCAGCTTAGGACAAAATATAAGATCAACTCGCGTTTGAGCTGACCCGTAGCCACAGATAGCTCTCTAAGCTGCACAATCTCGACTGATCAATCGTTAATCCAAATTGATTAAATCACTAATCACCTCGGTTAATCGCAGTACTCACACATAGTCCGATTCCGGCACATGACCAACATAAAAGAACATTTAAACTTTAAATAACCTTTACCCTTTACATAAAAATTTAGACCTCAAGAGTATAAGTAAATAACTCAACCTCAATCTTTTAACATGCAAGTTCGAACCTCATGAGAAAATAAATGACTTAAACATAACATTTTTATTTAAAACTTACAGATTTGGTGGTGCGGCTGAACGTGAACTGTCGCGGAGTGGATGTGAGAGCTTATCTTACAGGACCATGCTCTGATACCAAGTTGAAACGCCCGTACTTTCAGAAAAGGAAGAATGCGGAAATTTTTTTTTTCAAATACTAAATAAAACATAAAAGTCATTCCATCCGGCATCATTAAAACATTAAATCATGAAACGGTCGAAATTCAAATACTAATAAGAATGTTGTTCTTCAAACAATAAAAATTAAATAAATTATAAAAATATTCTACTATGCGGAAAATGAGTGTCCATTGATAAGCGCCTTCCACTCCGACCGAGCCCTCGCCAACTAGCACCGCCTAAACATCCTTACCTGCATCGATGAAATCAGCCTAGAGGCCCAACACGTAAATTCCGAAAGTAGCAAATACTACATAATACATGCACATGCAATAAAATATTTTATTTAACATAAACTCATTAGCCAACTGCTCAAATGAAAAGGTCGCCAAATAAAATAGTTCAAAAACCCATTAACCTCAACGCAACCCCTTTTCAAAATAAGAGGAATTTTCATAAAATAAACTCTTTCAATCATTCTCCTTCACCTCAAAATAAATCATTAACCTCAAAATACTTTAATCATTCCTTCATTTAAATATGAAGTGTGGCTCAGAAATTTCCTTCAGTCATCAGTCAAGTAGCTTAAATAAGCTCGTATGGATCCATCAATTTGGCGGGACACCCCGACCCCAATGCCGACATTCACACGCCCGTAATCAGTCAAGTTGGTGGGGCATCCCGACCCGTAGGTCGACATCCACACGCTCGTAAAAATTTGGCGGGGCACCCCGACCTGTCGGTCGGCATCCACACGCCCGTAATAATTTGGCGGGGCACCCCGACCCGTCGATCGGCATCCACACGCCCGTAATAATTTGGCGGGGCACCCCGACCCGTCGGTCGACATCCACGCGCCCGTAATATCAGTCATAACTTTACCACAAATCATTAAAATCCTCAAATTAATTTTCTTCCTCAAAATAAAAAAAATTCAAAACATTCCCGTAAGCTTTAAAGCCCAAAATCCACCATCTCTCAAATACACACACATACTCCACACGTCTTTCTCATTTGCAACAGCACACATTTTATTTTTTTATTTAAAAAAAAAAACCCCGTAAGCTTTTAAACCCGTAAGCTTTTAAAACCCAAAATCCACCATCTCCTACATACACACACATACTGCACACGTCTTCCTCGTTTGCAACAACACATTTTCATTTTGTTAAAAAAAACATTCATGTAAGCTTTAAAACCCACAATTCACCATCTCTCAAATGCACACACATACTCAATAATGGAAGAAAAAGAACAGACAATGATGCATAGGGGACAATTGAGCAGCCGTTTTCTCCCTTTTTTTAATTTTGGTCAAAGCTACCTTTAAATAAATCAATTTACTCCCAAGACATTTTTAAAAAATCATGCAGCCACCCCATCTTCTCC
>KV012513.1:131174-144287 GCA_001598015.1 Dorcoceras hygrometricum | reverse complement strand
GTGTCATTAAAGTTCACGGCGGCGTCGGCAACAGAGTGAGATTTGAGTGGCTGGACGAAGGCTGCGGCCATTGAATATCGATCAAGATCACATCATGCATATGTGCATATTTACAGAGAGACGTACTTTTACAGGAGTGATGAAAAGATGTACAGATAATCAGTTAAAGAGTGATGATTTGGTATATATCTGTGGCGTGTTTGACGGAAGAGGCTTGTATCTTAGTTGAACGAAGAAATCTTGGCGGAGGAAAATGGGGTTTGATTACACAATGGAAAACGTGTGCTTTGAATTGGTCGATTTCACTTCTTATATATATGCGTGTGTGAAGCAAATCCAGAATTAGATTTCTGTGATCGTGTTTAGGAAATTTATAATTAATATTTAATGCAATTAAGGAATTTGATTATACCGATTAGATTTCATTAATATGCAGGAAGATCCATGGGTGGGTCAAAGCATTTGCATAATATTATCTAATGATTTTAAAATTATTTGATCGACGTTTATAAGGATTAAATTCAGTTAAAAACAACTTCTAGTTTCCTGGTTATTATTGTCCGTAAATGTAGCGTATACGCATATTTAAAGAATTTTTTTTTTTTTAATATTCGAATCACCTTTATCAAAATATCAAATTTTCGCGAGAAGATTCAGTTGAAATGAGAATTTAGGCCAAGAAAAATGTTTTCATTGTTTTTTATTGTATTTATGAATTGAGAAATATACTTCATTGTTCTCAATTCTCATCTCCTTATGATCTAACCAAACAAAAGAAACCCCAAACATATTGATATTTATTCATTGTCTCGCTTGGTTACATTAAATTTACAATATATAATTTAAAAATCCAACGATAAGCATTTAAGTTCTTTTGCGTCGCATAAATTCATAAATATTGCAATTATTTGCACTTTCCCTCGTACAATTGTCATTTTGGGCCAACTATTTAAATCTTGAATGAACCGTTAAGTCTTGTAATATATAGGCAAACAGAGCAAATAGTATCTTCACTTTAAGATATAAAATTAGAAAAAAAAAAAAACAAAACAAAAAAAAGAAATAGACTTTAGAAATATTTTTACCATTACTTATTTCATCCGCAAATATATAATGCTCTTTAATTTTGTACTATCTCATTCAATATTATAAATTATTTTGTTCGACACGAATTGTATATGTCCCCCAAAAATCAATTTTGAATTACCATTGAATATTTTGGTTATGAATTTGAATGAAAGACTTCCGATTGCCGCCATTGTTGCAATAATATTCGTTACTCATTTATACTTTTTGTGATCATCCAAGCCGGCATCACTTACTCTTGAATCAGACACTGCCAGCTGATTTTAATATATATGAAATTATGCATAATAATTTCCGCTGTAATATCAATAAAAGAATCCTCTTTATTTATTGAATTTATTTAAATTAATGTCTCTGTCATATTGCTAATTCAAATATCCAATGGAGCAATTATTAATGCAGGAACTGACTAAGAATAATTCACATAACAATAAAATACATTTTTTGAATATTTTCTTATCAAAATCTGACGCCGTCTCAAACAAGAAAATGAGCGAAAAGTGGGACCGTTTGCCTGCCGTCCAATTGTAAACTTTTGTTATATTATAATTTTTAGAAATATGATGCTGATATTCTGTAGATTCTATCGACTGAAAAATATTTTCACTAGTTATTTTTGTTTAATAGGGTAACTAAATTTACTATTCCGCTAATATTAGTTATCAATTAATATATCATTTACAGTTGTATTTTATTTTAGAAAGCATTATAAATATTAAACTTAAAATATGGTCCAATCACATGGCGACACGTGTTAGTCGAGGGAAGGAGACGGAGAATTTGATTATGTAGGATATCAGATCCGTATATAGATATATATATATATATATAATATAATATATTTAAATATATACTTTGTGTGCATGGGATTATCAATAATAACTGAATTATTTTTCGCCACTCTCTGCACTTCAATGTGATAAATCATACATAAGTATTTTCAAGATATAAACCATTGGCTCGATCAGATTTATTTAATATATAGAACAGAAACAAGTGAAAAACATACTCAAGCTGTTTCAATCAAACTTATTATATGACCAAACCCCAGCTGCATGGGCTGGCTTCAACCAACAGTTGGAGGACGAACAACACGATTCTTATCATTCACCCACACCCACACACGGTCACACCTGAAATCCTTGGTCACCGGAGTCCCGTCTTTGAGAACTATTGCCCTCACGTTCGGGTTCTCTCTTTCCACCACCTCCGCCGCCGCATGGCCGTCCTTCCCCACCAGTTCCGGCCACGATAGTTTACCTGCAGTTTCCAATCCCAAACAATCAACTTTACTTACACAGGCTACACTTATAATTTGCGGTAATTAAACTTTACAAGAAAATGATGTTGCGCGAGTACGTGCCTGGACACTCCGACATCTTTGGCTTGCGGATTGTATATTTGTATACCTTTCCTTTCTCTTTGTTGGGAAATATATAAGCTTTGTAGCGTTGAAAATTGTGCACCAGTGCCGACTAAGTTGAATGAATGCGGTGGCGTATATCATTCGTTGTGATGACTAATCAGATAATTAATGATAAAACAGATGGCCGGAGGACTTTTCTTTCTGTTTCCATTCAAACCCGTTGACATTTCTGACTCCGTACGACATTGATGTTCATATCTAATCTATCATTTAATATATAAAAAGTTATATTTATTTTCTGTTATAATCAAATTTTTTAATTATTTATTCAATTTAATCAATTATTATTATATAATATTATTCAACATCGTCTTCTTTTTATTCTATTTGTTAAGTTTTATAAAACAAAAAAATATAAATTATTCTTATCATCTTCTTTTTATTCTATTTATTAAGTTTTATAAAAGATACAGATATAAATTAATAATTTTTACAAAATTAATTAATCAAACTAAATATTAGTCCCGTCAATCAATAATTTTTTAGCACCCACAATTTATTTGTAATCACTTTTTTGTTAATCATTTTCTACGTCACTGAAGAGAAACTAGCTTATCATAGATACAAGCTTGTAATGTCCTTTTCTCCCTTTCTTTCGGTTTCTTTTTCAAACAAAAACTTTGTGTGGAGTTTTTTTTGGAGTGAGGTGTCAAGTTTGAACCAATAAAAATAAAACCCACCGCTAGAAGATGGGGAAAATAACCAAATTTCCACTGCACGCAATCGACCCTTCAACGAACACGTTCTTAAATTTCAACTGCACGTCATCGACCCTTCAAGAAACACGTTCTTAAATTTCCGATATCATCAAGTTTTGATGTAAGTATTTTCTGAGATTAAATCAAAATCGTAATTATACGACTAAAACATATTTATATAAGTTAAAATTTCAAAACATTAAACATCACAAACGAGATAACTAAATTGGCTAATCATCATTTTCTTTACGGAACTTGAGTTTTTACCCACACTATGTATAGAGGCTTGAGCAAGAAAACTTGGCCAGTTTCCAAAAAACATGATTACTATGCGAATCGTCCACAATATTACGATTAACACGATAATATAGGATAAAATGCAATCGAGATGCTTGTGGTGAAGCGAGAAAACAATTCAAAATTTATGTAATTGATGTAAAGTTTGTTGAGTTAATCGTGCATGGGTGAGAGCAGTACTGAGATGAGTGACCTCCTGTTGCCTATTCTGTCGAGATGTGGGTGAGGTCGTGCACACGTCTTCCGCATAATCCGGCCAACGTTCTCCGCCTTTCACGGAAGTGCTTTAACACGTCGGGTTGGGTCCTCGAGAGATGCCTCGAGCTTAGATTGTCTTCTCAGGTTATAAGCTCTCCTCCATAATGACAGAGGTCGGGAGACTCCCGAACCCGGGGCAAGGCTTCGGTAAAGAATCCCGAGCTCCGAGCTCCATATGCGTCGCTTGATTGCTCTCGCCTCCGATGGTGTAAGCAAGGCTGATGTTGTAGTGCTTGGTCCTCGGGTCCCGAGGTGCTTATGGGGGGCATCAAAATCTATTTCCAAATTATCGATTTTCACTCTTGTTCATGGTTTTTTGGCTTAATTTAGAGAGACGAGATGGACTGTCAAACTAAAAATCTAAAACAATAATTTCGTTTGAATTTATGTAAGTTTGTTTATTGTTTAGAAATCGTTTCTTTACCTTTATGGATCCCTTGACTTGTAGGAAAAAAAGTCAAAAGCTACTGAATAAATATAATAGTTTTATCGTTTTATGCACCGAAGAAAAATTGCATTATTAGAATAGTGGTTGAATTTGAAAGATGCTTCCATGGTTGGCAAATCTATCCGTCTTTCGTCCTAATTAATTTGGACCAATTAGTAATATACACCCAAAAATGCAAAAATAAAAAATAAAAAGGCAAAATTTTATAATTTGCTTTAGGTTGTATTTGGATTGAAAATCCACATCTCGAAACAAGAAAGAGGGATTTAAAATCTCTTGGCATAAATATGTATATTTTCTTCAAATTCAAATTTATTTTCCAACTTGCTAGTTTAAATTCCTTCCAATAATCGTGGTCGTTTGAAGCTTGTTTTTTATAAAGGAAAACTAAATATCTTTATATTATATTACATCTATAGATAGACTCTTTTAGAAATAACCTTTACATTTTATTACATCCACCTTTACATTTTATTACATCCACATCAAAGTGTCACCTATCAATTCGTCATTCATAATGTAAGAAATTACATGAGTAAATAATTTCTGCTAGAATATATACATTTATGTATTTAATTTAGGAATTATATTTTTCAATACATTGAATAGACTAAACAATATTGTCCAAAAAGGAACTAACAATCGATATGAACAGATTCTGAAATAAACACATCAATAATAGATCATCTACTCTAAGCTGATTCTGTTCACTGTGATCTGATCTGATATGAAGCCTGCTATGATCTGATCTGTCCGTTCTGTTCTTCTCTCAACTGATAAGTTGATCACTCAGTGCTGCTCTGTTCTGATATACTCTAAGCTTAACTGTTCTGTTAAGCACTGTTTTGTACTGTTTTAGTTTGGACGTTCTCAGATGATCTGAATCGATTATGCTCTGAGCTGTTCACTCTGAACTGATATATATACTGCGTTGATTCTGTCTGATATGTTTATCTGAGCTGATTACCCGATCTGATCTGTTCTAAGCTCTAAGCTGCTCTCGTAAGCTCTAAGCTGATTTACTTCTCTCTACTGATATGATCTAATCTGCTTACTCTGAGCTGATCTCCCGATATGATTTGTTCTAAGCTCTGAGCTGATCTGATTTTCTTTGCGCTTCTAATCTTATCTGAACTGAATCTGATCTGTTCTGCCCTGAACTGCTCTAAGCTGATATCTGAATCGAATATTGTTCATCTGTTTTGATCTGAACGTGCAAGCTAAACTCTGATCTGCACTTTATCTCTGAACTGAACCTCTTATCTCCTGAGCCGATGCTTGATCTGAACTGGTTTCTTCAGTACTGATCTTCGCTCTAAGTTGGATCAGCTTGGATGTATGCTGGATCAGTTTGGGCGTCTTCGACTGGACCATACATCTTCTTGATTGAACACAGTTCGGAGCTAGCAGCTCGCATCCGATCTACTTCAATTTAAATTTAAATTAATATCAGCTCGCTTCCAAGCTGGATCAGCTTGGGCATCCTCGACTGGATCAACTTGGACATCTTCTCGACTGAACACAGTTCGAAACAAGAAAGAGGGATTTAAAATATCTTGGCATAAATATATATATATATATTTTCTTCAAATTCAAATTTATTTTCCAACTTGCTATTTTAAATTCCTTCCAATAATCGTGGTCGTTTGAAGCTTTTTTTTTATAAAGGACAACTAACAATCTTTATATTTTATTACATCTATAGATAGACTCTTTTAGAAATAGTCTTTACATTTTATTACATCCACATCAAAGTGTCACCTATCAATTCGTCATTCATAATGTAAAAAATTACATGAGTAAATAATTTCTGCTAGAATATATACATTCATGTATTTAATTTAGGAATTATATTTTTCAATACATTGAATAGACTAAAAAATATTGTCAAAAAGGAACTAACAATAGATATGAACAAATTCTGAAATAAACACATCAATAATAGATCATCTACTCTAAGCTTATTCTGTTCACTGTGATCTGATCTAATACGAAGCCTGCTATGATCTGATCTGTTCGTTCTGTTCTTCTCTCAACTGGTAAGATGATCATTCAGTGCTGCTCTGTTCTGATATATACTCTAAGCTTATCTGTTCTGTTAAGCATTGTTCTGTACTGTTTTAGCTTGGACGTTCTCGGCTGATTTGAATCGATTCTGCTCTAAGCCGTTCACTCTGAACTTATATATATACTGCGCTATTCTGTCTGATATGCTTTTCTGAGCTGATTACCCGATCTGATCTGGTATAAGCTCTAAGCTGCTCTAGTATCTCTAAGCTGATTTACATCTCTCTGCTGATCTGATCTCATCTGATCTAATCTGCTTACTCTGAGCTGATCTCGATCTGATATGTTCTAAACTCTGAGATGATCTGATTTTCTTTGCGCTTCTAATCTGATCTGAACTGAATCTGATCTGTTCTGCCCTTAACTTCTCTAAGCTGATACCTGAACCGAATACTGTTCACCTGTTTTGATCTGAACTTGTAAGCTAAACTCCGATCTGCACTTGATCTCTGAACGGAACCGCTTCTCTCCTGAACTGATACCTGCTCTGAACTGGTTTCTTCTGTGTTGATCTTCGCTCTAAGCTGAATCAGCTTGGATGTATGCTGGATCAGTTTGGGCGTCCCCGACTGGACCAGCTTTTTACATCTTCTCGATTGAACACAGTTCGGAGCTAGCGGCTCGCGTCCGATCTAGTTCAGTTTAAATTTAAATTTAATATCAGCTCGCGTCCAAGCTGGATCAGCTTGGGCATCCTCGACTGGATCAACTTGGACATCTTCTCGATTGAACGCAGTTCGGAGCTAGCAGCTCGCGTCCAATCTGCTTTAGGTAAATTTAATATCAGCCCGCGTCCGATCTGGATCAGCATGGATGTTTGCTGGATCAGTTTGGACGTCCCCGGCTGGATCGGCTTGGACATCGATTGAACACAGTTTGGCGCTATCAACTCGCGTACGATCTGCTTCAGTTTAAATATTTAAAAATAAAAACACTATAAGTTAATTTAAATTATTAATTTATATACATTTAATAAAAAAATAAAAAAATTTAATGTAAAATTAAAAAACAGTTTAAATTTTTATTAGTATTTATAAAATTAGTTAATTAAGTTAGTATTTTTGAATGTTTAATTTATTTGATATAGTAAACTATTTTGAAATGGCGTCACATTTGGTGGCCAACACGAATTTGGAGAAATGACGAAAGATTCGGAACAAGTGTTAGAGATGGATTTTTGCACCAAAATGGTGCACTGTTGGAGAAGTCCTTTAATTGGATGGAGAAGCCCTTTAATTGGACGGCAGGTTGTACTAAGGGCATTGTATTTAGAACATCATAATTTTTGCTCATGATACTCAAACCTCGATGCAAATATTGTTTCTAAAATTGGTTATATTTTTTATCCTATTACTTTCACCTCTTCTAGTTTTATGATATTAAAATTAAATTTAAAAACTATATTTTATGAGTTAAATTTTTTACTCATTACAATGAAAAATTAATTTTAATTGCATAATTCTTTTGCTCACTTTTATCCTACCGTCTGGACTTTTTCACTTATAGAGTGGATAAATTATAAAAGATATAAGTCATATGATCACAATAAAAATTTATAAAGATGAAAAATTATATAATCATAGCATATTTTTCATATATTAGTTCAAGAATATTTATCAGGATCATTGGTCTCGCTGAATAACCTATGATATGATATAACTAATAATAAATGATGTGATTAGAAAATGATTGAATTTGAATAGAGAATAATATTGATAAAACAAATATGTTTATTGATTAAATTCGGGATAGTAAATATAATAAAAATAAAATGAAAAAGATTGTAATTTATATTGATGATTTGACTAATACGAGATAAATAATTAAAATTTTGATTGATGTGAAATAAATATATAATGATATGATTAAATTATAGAGCTATATATATAGTTAAATATATACTATATGCGGATTATCGATAATAACTGAATATTTTTCCGCCTCTCTCAGCACTTAAATGTGATAAATCATACATAAGTATTTTCAAGATGTAAACCATTGGCTGGATCAGATTTATTTAATATATACAACAGAAACAAGTGACAAACATACTCAAGCTGTTTCAATCAAACTTATTACATGACCAAACCCCAGCTGCATGGGCTGGCTTCAACCAACAGTTGGAGGACGAACAACACGATTCTTATCATTCACCCAAACCCACACACGGTCACACCTGAAATCCCGTGGCACCGGAGTCCCGACGTTGACAACTATTGCCCTCACGTTCTGGTTCTGACTTTCCACCACCGCCGCCGCCGCACAGCCATCCTTCCCCACCAGTTCCGGCCACGATAGTTTACCTGCAGTTTCCAATCCCAAATAATCAACTTTACTTACACAGGCTACACTAATTAAACTTCACAAGAAAATGATGTTGCGCGAGTACGTGCCTGAACACAATGACATCTTTTGCTTGCGGATTGTATATTTGTATACCTTTCCTTTCTCTTTGTTGGAAAATATATATACCTTTCTTTCTGTTTTCATTCAAACCCGTTGACATTTCTTACTCCGTACGACATTGATGTTCATATCTAATCTATCATTTAATATATAAAAATATATATTTATTTTAAATTAATCAAATTTTTAATTATTTATTCAATTTAATTGATTATTGTTATACAATATTATTCAACGTCATCTTCTTTTTATTCTATTTGTTAAGTTTCGTAAAATATACAGATAGATTAACAACTTTTGCAAAATTAATCAATCAAACTAAATATTACTTCCGTCGATCGTTATTTTTATCATCCACAATTTTTAAATCACTTTTTTGTTAATCATTTCCTACGTCACGGAAGAGAAATTAGCTTATCGTAGATACATCGTGTAATGTCCTTTTCTCCCTCTCTTTCGGTTTCTTTTTTCAAACAAAAACTTTGTGTGGAGTTTTTTGGGAGTGAGGTGTCAAGTTTGAACCAATATTATACAATACCACCTCACAAAATAGTTCGGAGAACACAAATATCATAAGGTGTATAGAAAATTGTTGGAAATATTTTATGCCTAAATATCGTGTGGCTGTTCGAAAATAAGACTTTAAGCTCATGCTTTGGTATCATTTGTCTTTTAGGTGCACATATGTTTTTAGGAAAAATATTTTCTAAAAATATTTTAGAAAATAACCAAATGTCCAATGTACGCAATCGACCCTTCAACAAACACGTTCTTAAATTTCCGATATCATCAAGTTTTGATGTAAGTATTTTCTGAGATTAAATCAAAATTATTATACGACTAAAACATAACTAAATAAGTTAAAATTTCAAAACATTAAACATTACAAACGAGATAACTAAATTGGCTAATCATCATTTTCTTTACGGAACTTGAGTTTTTACCCACACTATGTATAGAGGCTTGAGCAAGAAAACTAGGCCAGTTTCCATAAAACATGATTACTATGCGAATCGTCCACAATATTACGATTAACACGATAATATAGGATAAAATGCAATCGAGATGCTTGTGGTGAAGCGAGAAAACAATTCAAAATTTATGTAATTGATGTAAAGTTTGTTGAGTTAATCGTGCATGGGTGAGAGTAGTACTGTGATGAGTGACCTCCTGGGATGTTCTCGTACGTCAAGTTGCTGACGTTACGTCGTTTGATCTGGTTGGTCATGTGGGCTGGAAAAGTGTGATGTCAGATCTTAACGGGTAATACTCTCTCTGCTAGGGATAGGGCCGGTGGTAGGGGGAGGGTAAGACTGATCTCTTAAGGAATTGAGACAGCACTAGCAGTTAGAACACATCTCCCCTGACTTATGGATATCTAACAACCCAATCCTAACGCATACAGTAGACGCACTCGGTGCTGTCATATTATAAAGAAATAAAGTTGTACCTTAGCCAACAGCTATAACTTTTGACCTAATGGTAAACACTTGATCTTAACAAAGTCCAATGTTAACCTTGTCTATTCATATTATCAGGTCATTTCATTCAAGTTTCAATAAATTTCCTTGGCATTTGTATTTGTACAACTTGGCTTTGATGCGCCAGCCAGGTTTTGATCCAATAGTTATATGAGCCTTAAAACCCTTTTGGAGGTCTTGTGTTTGATATCGATTATGGGTGTATACTTTCATTTTTATCTATGTAATTTGCTAATAATTATTATACTTGTAATTCAAAATCTTCTTTCCGAAGTTGAAATCTGATGTAGCCAAATAGTTCAGCCGAGAGCAAACGATGCTACGCCGAGGAGCTTTGATGACGTCGGGAAATTTAAGAGAAGGTCGCGCGTCGGGTCGAGATCTGCAGCCACAAAACACTCGTCAGAGGGCACCGGAAGTGTGTCCGGCGAAGCCCCTCCGATGCTTAAGTCAGGTGATATCAACGCGAGAGAGTGAGAGCGAGTATAACTGTGTGCCAGAGTGTGCAATAGAGAGTGAATGAATGAAAAAGGAGCAAAACCTGGCGGTATTTATAGAGGAGCTAAGCAGATGAATCGATTCGCTTGCCTATTCTGTCGATACGTGGGTGAGGTCGTGCACACGTCTTCCGCATAATCCGGCCCACGTTCTCCGTCTTTCGCGGAAGTGTTTTAACACGTCGGGTTGGGTCCTCGAGAGATGCCTCGAGCTTAGATTGTCTTCTCAGGTTATAAGCTCTCCTCCATAATGACAGAGGTCGGGAGACTCCCGAACCCGGGGCAAGGTTTCGGTAAAGAATCCCGAGCTCCGAGCTCCATGTGCGTCGCTTGATTGCTCTCGCCTCCGATGGTGTAGGTAAGGCTGATGCTGTAGTGCTCGAGCTCCGAGCTCCATGTGCGTCGCTTGATTGCTCTCGCCTCCGATGGTGTACGGTAAGGCTGATGCTGTAGTGCTGGTCCTCGGGTCCCGAGGTGCTTATGGGGGGCATCAGGAGTATCCCCCGCCGCTAGTCCTAGACGAAGAATTGAAGTATAGGAGTATGTGTAGTTGAGGTCGGGACCCGAGGTGGGACCTGCAATGGTGAAGGAATCCATGACCCGCAAGGCATCATATCGTAATTGCCAATATATTTTCCACGAACGGGGTGGCTGAGGCTCGGGGCCGGATGTGAATTTTGTGCTTTCTAAAGAAAACCATGATCCGCGTGTCAATGTTTCTCCACCATTGATAAGATCTTAACGAGCGGTCAAGATGGAGGTATCCTGACATCCGAAGTGACCGTTCCTGACATCCGAAGTGACCGTTGAGCCAATCGAGGTGATCGTTGGGCTTCCCGAGATGATCTGGATCGTTGAGAGGCGTGCGATCGGACGGTTGAGATCGACCTCCCAATTCCTATAAATACTTTGACTTCACCTCCCATTTTTCACTTTCGATTTTAACTGCTTCGTTACTCTGCTAAAATCCTTTCTCGCTCCCGATCTTACAATCTGCCATACCGATCTCTATCTCATACTTCAGTAAGTTTTTTCATTGTATGATGTCTTCCCCTTCCACTAGCCGAGTGAGTAGTGCTGCTGAGTCCATAGATAGTGCATCTCCAGTTTGCCAGGCGGGGGAATCCTGGCTTACTCGGTCAGAGGATCTCCCGAACTCTCCCTGGTACGAGGAGAAATCCTCTACCCTAAGATTATCCGACATAGACATCATCAAGGAGAAGGGGGGACAATGGGTAAATTCGAGGTAGTTATTCCTCACCCCGACGAGAGGACCCATCGGCCCCCTTCGGGGTTTCATACTTTCTACATGAACCAGATAGAGATGGGTCTTAGGTTCCCGATCCCGAGATTCATCGCTGCCTTCTGTCGTCATATCCAACTGAGCCCGAGCCAATTAGCCCCGAACTCATACAGTTTTCTATTGGCTCTGGCCGTCCTCCTCAGTTACCGTGATATCCCCTTAATCCCCTACGTCCTCATGCAACTAGTTCAGGTTAAGAGGCTAGGACCGGGGAAATTCTATCTCTCCCACAAGGGGGACCATTCCTTCATTAAGGGGAACCCGAGATCCCACAAGGGGTGGATGAGCAGGTTCTTCTACATCAAGTGTGATGTTATGAGGGATCCGTGGAGGTGTGAGATGCATTGGAGGGATAGCGTGATCACCATTGTCCCCCGAACACCTGACCGAGCCCCGAGCCTGACCCCCTTCCTCGAGGCTATGTGCGATAAGAGCTATAATGCTCCCGAGCTCATAAAGGAAGATCTGCTATGCTTATTCAAGTTTAGAAGAAAGGGGGCCAAGCTTGTTGGGGACCTCGGTATAGTTGTATCCTGTCCTAGTCGTGTTTTTATCTTTTCCTGAACTCACCTCTTGCCCGAACTAATCTCTGTTTTGTTTCTTTTAATGCAGACGATCGAATGGGCAAAGCAGAGCTAGTAAAGGCGATGCAGGAGGCGGTCGTCGCGTCCCCCAAGAATACAACCAAGAAGAGGAAGGCCCCTTCCGCGGCCGAGAAGGAGGCTCGTGGGGAGAAGCGGAAGAAAGCAGGCGCTTCCACGTCGGGGGTCCGAACCGAGGAGGCCTCCAATCAAAAACGGGCACCGACGCCTCTGACGTCTTTATCCGAGGAAGCTCTCGACGTGCCTCCCGTCACCGCCACCACTGGAGCCCCGTCCTCGGGGAAGGAGCCCGAGCAACCCCCTCCCTTTGACCCTTCTAAGGATTCGCTGGTCGAGTCCTCGTGTCCGGTTGCGGCCACTAGATACATTTGTAATATGGCCCCGGATCGGGATGTCAGAGTATTGAGGAAGGCTCGCAACGCGGATGTGGTGGGTCACTTCTCGTCCAACCTAGCAACGGTATGTTTTTCCTTTCCCGAGCTCTAGCCTCCCTTCTTGTCTTAACACTGTTAATATTGACCTCTTATCCCTGCGCAGGTCGTGG
>KV012513.1:105717-130646 GCA_001598015.1 Dorcoceras hygrometricum | reverse complement strand
CTGCGTGGCCCAATGGAGGGCCAATGGCTATCCCGAGGAGGAGCATCCAGCTTCCTTCCTCAATGTGCAACAGGCCATAGCCGAGATTCCTGATGAAGAGGAGGTCCAGGAAGAGGAGGAGGACGAGGATGAAGAAGAGGGAGGAGATGGTTCCGATGCCACTCCCCCGAGCTCCCCCCTTTCTTAATTTTCCCTTTTTTTGTACTCCACATATTTTCTGTCATATTAAATGAAATGCAAGCTTTTTGTTGAGCTCTTTCTTTTCGTATTTTTTCCTCGGGCGTGAGATGAGATGTCCCGACGACACCTTAAAATACGAGGTCCCGACGCGAGGGGCCGTGGTTAAAATCAACCAAGTGTTTGAATAATCGTGCGTAAATAAATGAAGTAACCCGAACTTGTGACCGAATACCATGATCCGAGTTTGTAATCAAATAATATAATCCGCAATCGAGCTCTGGTAAGTGCTCATGTAGCCGATATTACCCGTTCTTGCGTAAGTGGGCGGAACGGCTAAGTGTTTGCGTTTATGGGGCGATTTGTTTAAGGATGAAGTCCAAGGAAGGGCGACATTTGCTCCTTCACCTTATTCATATGTTTATTTCCCGAGGTCGGGCAAGTTTTCCTCGTTTGAATAAGGTTTCCTCCCGAGGGGGTGCTGACGTAAGTTGGGTTTATATGTTTACGTAGGAGGGCCCCGCGAGGTGCCAGTACGGAACTGGGCTTAAGTGCCGAACAGGTCGGACTTACGTTTGTGTAGAAGAGCTACGCGAGTTTGCAAGTGTGGAACTGGGCTTATGTGCCGAACAGGTCGGGCTTACGTTTGCGTAGAAGAGCTACGCGAGTTTGCCAGTACGGAACTGGGCTTATGTGCCAAGCTGGTCGGGCTTATGTGTTTGCGTAGAAGAGCTACGCGAGTTTGCCAGTGCGGAACTGGGCTTATGTGCCGAGTTAGTCGGGCTTATATGTTCAGCTCGGGTCGTCACACGAGGAGTTCAATAATTGAAACCATAAGTTGAGAGAAGAGCTCTTTTATTCCATAAAGTAGTTGTTACAAATAGTAGCCGAAGCCCGATCACAAGATGATTATAAGCGGTAAAGAAGTAGAGCCTAAGCATAATACTTCCGGAGATAAATAATATCCAAGGTTGTCGTCCTTGCTTCCCCTGTGTGTCTTCCAGATAATAAGCGGCAGTTCCAGCTTTCCCGACCACCTTATATGGCCCTTCATATTTTGGATCTAACTTCCCTCTTTCCCCTTGGTACTGTACTTTCCTCCAGACGAGATCTCCGAGCTCATACTTCCGAGGCCTGACCTTTTTGTTGTAAGCCTGTTCCATTCTCCTCTGATAAGCTGACAAGCGAACTGCTGCCCGAACTCTTCTCTCCTCCAGATGATCCAACTCCAAGCTCCTTATCTCTTCATTACCTTCTGCATACTCCATGACCCGAAGACTATCCTGCCCAATCTCAGTCGGCAGCACTGCCTCGGTACCATACACCATAGAAAAGGGTGTTTCTCCTGTGGCAGCTCGGGCAGTCGTCCGATAAGCCCAGAGTACACTTGGTAGCTCGTCTGCCCACCTTCCTCGAGCAGATTCTAGTCGTGACTTAAGAGCTTGTACAATGGTTCGGTTGGTGACCTCTACCTGCCCATTACTTTGAGGATAGGCCACCGAGGTGAAGACTTGCTCAATTTTGAATTCCTGACACCACGCCCGAACTCTAGCACTACAGAACTATCTTCCGTTATCAGAGATAAGTCGCCGAGGTATTCCAAAACGGCAGATGATGTTCTTCCATAAGAACTTCAGTACCTCGGCCTCAGTTATTTTGGCCAAGGGTTCATCCTCCACCCACTTAGAAAAATAATCCACCGCCACTAATAAGAACTTCCTTTGTCCTCCAGTCGGTGGGAAAGGTCCCACGATATCTATGCCCCATTGATCAAAGGGATATGAGGAGAGAATAGTTTTCAAGGGCTCGACAGGTTGCCTCTGGAGGTTAGCATGCTTCTGGCAGCCCCGACAGGATCGGAAAAGTGCGATAGAATCTTATTGCATAGTAGGCCAAAAGAAACCTACGAGCGTGGCTTTCCTGGCAAGGGCTATCGCACCGAGGTGATTTCCACAGCATCCCTCATGAATTTCCCTCAGAACATATTTGGCCTCGTCGGGCCCTAGGCACTTCAGCAGTGGTCCTGAGAAAGACCTCTTATATAACTTATCATCCAAAATAACAAAGCGTAAGGCTCGGCGCTTAAGTCCCGAGCTCGTTTGGGGTCGTCGGGAATGACCCTTCGTAAGATGTATTCCAAGATATCATGAGAGGTCGGGAAAAAGACCTCTTGTATAACTTATCGTTCAAAATAACAAAGCGTGAGGCTTGGCGCCTAAGTTCCCTAGCTCGACGTGGGTCGTCGGGTACCACTCTTCGCAAGATATATTCCAAGATGTCGTGTCGCCAATCTGAAGCAGGTACTTCTCCTTGATTCTGCCCGACATGATATATTAGCGATACTAGCTCTTTCCCCTGTATTTCATGACCCGAGGATGGAGCAAGGGAGCTAGCCATCTTTGCGAGCTTGTCTGCTTTTTCATTGTTTTCCCGAGGTACTTGTTCTAGAATCACCTCGGAAAAAGCCTCTATCAGTTTATTCAACGCCTCCACATACTACATCATCTTCTCATTCTTGATATCAAATTTCCCGTTGCTTTGTTGAATTATCAACTGAGAATCAGAATAAAGCAGGACCCGAGCTATTCCCATGTTTTTTGCAGCTCGGAGTCCGATGAGCAAGGCCTCATACTCAGCTTCATTGTTGGAGGCTTTGAAATCAAGGGTAATCGTCAAGCTTGTTTCCTCCCCCTAGGGGGATACCATAACTACCCCGACGCCACTTCCCGAGGAACAAGAAAACCCGTCGACATACACTTTCCACCTCTCCTCTTGCTCGAGGTGTACTGTTTCTGCCAAGAAATCTGCTAAGGCCTGCGCTTTGATGGCTGCCCGAGGTTTAAACTGAATATCATACTCACTAAGCTCGGTAACCCATTTAACAAGCCTTCCAGAAGCATCGGGGTGAGAGACAATTTGCCCGAGCGTGCTGTTAGTAAGCACCGTAACCGGATGAGATAAGAAATATGGCCTGAGACGCCGGGCTGTGATAACCAGAGCTAGAGCCAACTTTTCCTGCATAGTATAGTTCAGTTCGGCACCTTTTAGAGCATGGCTCACAAAATACACAGGCTGATGCACCTGTCCTTCTTCCTGAACTAGCACTGGACTTGCTGCCTGTGGAGTCACCGCTAGATAGACAAATAGGGGCTCCCCTTGTTCGGGCTTATTCAAAACCGGCAACGCTTTCAAATATTCCTTCAGTTCTTGGAAAGTTTTCTCATTGTGTTCGGTCCACTCGAACTGTTTAGCTCGACGAAGAATCTTAAAGAAAGGAAAACTTCTATCAGCTGACCTGGAGATGAATCGGGAGAGAGCAGCAATCCTCCCTGTCAACCTCTGTACCTCCTGGATATTCGGAGGTGGACACATGGAGGCCAGATCTCGCACCTTCTCGGGGTTAGCCTCAATTCCCCGATGAGTGACCATATAACCCAGAAATTTTCCTGTCCGAGCACCAAATAAGCATTTGCCCGGATTAAGCTTGATTTGATAACTCCGTAGAGTGTGAAAAGTCTCCTCCACGTCGGATATGAAACAACTCTCCTCCCGAGACTTTATCAGAATATCGTCAACATAGACATCGACGTTTTTCCCGATCTGTTCTCTGAACACCTTATCCATCAGCCTCTGATATGTCGCCCCTGCATTCTTAAGGCCGAAAGGCATAACAACATAACAAAATGTCCCATCAGCGGTTATAAAACTGACCTTTGGCTGATCCTCCTCGGCCAGTGGTATCTGATGATAGCCCTGATACGCATCCAGAAAGCTGAGCAACTCGTAACCCGAGGTAGAGTCGATGAGCTGATCGATCCTCGGGAGAGGGTAGCAATCTTTGGGACAGGCCTTGTTCAGGTCCCGGAAATCCACACACATCCTCCATTTCCCCGTAGCTTTCGGCACCAGAACAACATTAGATAACAAGGTAGGGAAATGTACCTCTCTGATGTGCCCAGCCTGTAGCAGGTCCTCGACCTGACTTCTGATTACAACATCCTTCTCGGGTCTGAAGTGCCTCCGCTTTTGACAAATCGGTCGGGAACCCGTGGAGACATTCAATCGATGCTCCATGACTTCACGCTTTACCCCCTTCAGATCGGACGGGGACCAAGCGACTACATCTTTGTTTTTCTTCCGACACTGAACCAACTGTCCCCGCACCTCCTCGGGAAGGGATTTAGCAATTTTAACAATCCCAGAAGGAGGAACGAGGACCACCTCTTCTTCCTCATCCTCCGTAGTCAACTGAAGATCTTCCCCGATCAAGTTTACACCTCTGTCTTCCCGAGCCCTAGGATAGTCCTGAGCTCCGGACTTAGCCGCCTTTTGTTCCACTCTCACCTCCTCTACATAACATTTCCTCGCCACATTGCGATCCCCGAGAACCTCCCCCACAGAATCTCCTACTGGAAACTTAATCTTTTGGTGCAAGGCCGAGGCCACGGCTGAGAACGCAGCCATGGCCGGTCTCCCGAGAATGACGTTGTAGGACGAAGGTGCATTCACAACAGTAAACTCCACCAACTTGGTCTTCCTGTCTCTGCCCGAGCCGAGTGACATAGGCAACTGAACAGCCCTACCGGCTGCAAATAATCTCCAGTGAACCCATACAAGGGTGTGTTCATCGGCTCCATACGGTACTCTCCAAGATCCATCTGATCCACCGCGCTTTTGAAGAAGACATTGACCGAGCTCCCCGAGTCCACAAAAATACGGGCTACTTCATAATTTGCAATCATAGCCCTGATGACTAGAGCGTCATTGTGCGATTCCGCATCCAGAGGCATGTCCTCGGGACCAAAGGAGATGGTAGGTCCCGAGCACCTTTTATCGACCTCCATAGTTTCCATCCGCCGATATCTCATCTTCCTCGATCTGTTGGAGTCCCCATCGGTAGGTCCTCCCGAAATCATGTTAATGAATCCTCGAGGCTGAGGCGTTCTCCGCTCTCCTCGGCCAGGCTGCTGATCCTGTCCCTGAGGTGTTCTGTCCTCGCCAGGAGCCTTGTTATTAAACTGCCTGTCGTCCTCCCGACGAGGCCTCTTCTCCCACCGACGTGGCTGGTCAGCCACCAGCGCCGCGCGCACGTCGGGATTGCTCTGGATGATACGCTCCAATTCCTGATTCCAAAGCCGATATTCCGCCGTAGTGTGGCCATAATCCCGATGGAAATCACAGAACCTATCTGACTTAGGATTCCTCGGGGCCCCCTCGCTGCCCTGAGGTCGTTGTACAATTTTTCGCTCATCACAAATTTCCAACAGCAAAGGAGGCTCCTGTCTGACTGGCCTCGGCTGAGATTTCTCTGCCCGAGCATCCCGACCAGCCCGAGGTAGCGGCCTCTGTTCATTCTTTCTTGAGGACTGTATCTCCTCCACGTTGACATATTTTCTGCCTTTGTCAGAAGCTCATCAAACGTCTTTGGGGGCTTCTTGACCAGCGACTTGAAGAAGTCACCCCCTCGCAGCCCCTGGGTGAATGCCCCGATCAGGAGGTCGGGTGTAGCCGATGGTACCTCGATGATAGTTCTGTTGAAGCGCCGAATATACTCTCGAAGAGTCTCATACTCCTTCTGCTTCACAGTGAATAGATTCAAGGTAGTCAGGGGCTGTTTCTTGCTGCTAGCGAATTGATGTAGAAACGCCTGACTGAAGTCCTGAAAACACTTGATACTCCCAGCTGGCAGAAGATTGAACCACTGCTGGGCAGCTCGGACTAGGGTATTCAGAAAGATTCGGCACTTGATCGGGTCAGAATATCGGTGGAGCAGCGCAGCGTTCTCAAACCGAGATAGATGCTCCTCAAGATCTCCCATCCCGTCATATTCCCCAACATTGTGATACTTGAAGTGTTGAGGCAGATCGACATCCAACACCTCAGTAGAAAATGGCACCACCCGAGCAGGCGGGGGAGGGGGCGCCGAGTTTCTCTCCGTTCTCAGATTTTCCAATTCCTCATGCATCCTTCTCATCTCCTCGACTCGTTGACTCTCCAACTCCTCATGCATCCTTCTCATCTCCTCGACTCGTTGACTCTCCAACTCCTCATGCATCCTTCTCATCTCCTCGACTCGTTGACTCTCCAACTCCTCATGCATCCTTCTCATCTCCTCGACTCGTTGACTCTCCAACTCCTCATGCATCCTTCTCATCTCCTCGGCTTGCCGAGTCTCTAACTCTTCACGCATCCTCCTAATCTCCTCGGCTTGCTGATCGAGATTAGGTGGCGGTGATGGAGCAGGTTGACCTGCCAGTATTTGTGCCACCTTGGTGGCTACCAACTCAGCTATCTGGACGGGGGTAAGAGTGGGGTTCTCTGACCCCTGAGTGGTACTCTCCGCATTGCTGTTTTCCCCAGTACCCCGAGCTTTGGTCCTCCTTGGTGGCATAGTATAACTGTGTGCCAGAGTGTGCAATAGAGAGTGAATGAATGAAAAAGGAGCAAAACCGGGCAGTATTTATAGAGGAGCTAAGAAGATGAATCGATTCGTTGCCTATTCTGTCGAGATGTGGGTGAGGTCGTGCACACGTCTTCCGCATAATCCGGCCCACGTTCTCCGTCTTTCGCGGAAGTGTTTTAACACGTCGGGTTGGGTCCTCGAGAGATGCCTCGAGCTTAGATTGTCTTCTCAGGTTATAAGCTCTCCTCCATAATGACAGAGGTCGGGAGACTCCCGAACCCGGGGCAAGGCTTCGGTAAAGAATCCCGAGCTCCGAGCTCCATATGCGTCGCTTGATTGCTCTCGCCTCCGATGGTGTAAGCAAGGCTGATGTTGTAGTGCTTGGTCCTCGGGTCCCGAGGTGCTTATGGGGGGCATCAAAATCTATTTCCAAATTATCGATTTTCACTCTTGTTCATGGTTTTTTGGCTTAATTTAGAGAGACGAGATGGACTGTCAAACTAAAAATCTAAAACAATAATTTCGTTTGAATTTATGTAAGTTTGTTTATTGTTTAGAAATCGTTTCTTTACCATTATGGATCCCTTGACTTGTAGGAAAAAAAGTCAAAAGCTACTGAATAAATATAATAGTTTTATCGTTTTGTGTACCGAAGAAAAATTGCATTATTAGAATAGTGGTTGAATTTGAAAGATGCTTCCATGGTTGGCAAATCTATCCGTCTTTCGTCCTAATTAATTTGGACCTATTACACCAACTCAGCTATCTGGACGGGGGTAAGAGTGGGGTTCTCTGACCCCTGAGTGGTACTCTCCGCATTGCTGTTTTCCCCAGTACCCCGAGCTTTGGTCCTCCTTGGTGGCATTTTGGTTTCTTCTTTTTCGTTTCCCACAGACGGCGCCAATTGATGTAGCCAAATAGTTTAGCCGAAAGCAAACGATGCTACGCCGAGGAGCTTTGATGACGTCAGGAAATTTAAGAGAAGGTCGCGCGTCGGGTCGAGATCTGCAGCCACAAAACACTCGTCAGATGGCGCCGAAAGTGTGTCCGGCGAAGCCCCTCCGATGCTTAAGTCAGGTGATATCAACGCGAGAGAGTGAGAGCAAGTATAACTGTGTGCCAGAGTGTGCAATAGAGAGTGAATGAATGAAAAAGGAGCAAAACCGGGCAGTATTTATAGAGGAGCTAAGAAGATGAATCGATTCGTTGCCTATTCTGTCGAGATGTGGGTGAGGTCGTGCACACGTCTTCCGCATAATCCGGCCCACGTTCTCCGCCTTTCGCGGAAGTGTTTTAACACGTCGGGTTGGGTCCTCGAGAGATGCCTCGAGCTTAGATTGTCTTCTCAGGTTATAAGCTCTCCTCCATAATGACAGAGGTCGGGAGACTCCCGAACCCGGGGCAAGGCTTCGGTAAAGAATCCCGAGCTCCGAGCTCCATATGCGTCGCTTGATTGCTCTCGCCTCCGATGGTGTAAGCAAGGCTGATGTTGTAGTGCTTGGTCCTCGGGGTCCCGAGGTGCTTATGGGGGGATCAAAACTTATTTAAAAATTCCACTCTTTTTCTTTTTAATTTGAAAAACACTGCACTTTTAATTTGTTCATGTGTTTTCATAAACCAGTGGTCATAAATTTAATTACTGACATGAAACATACATTTTAATACTATTCACTAGCTTTGACATATCATATAAATCGATGGGTATATCAAATCACAACCTAGGCTAACGCATATATAATCCCTAAAGAATGATGATAGGTTGAGATAGGGACACAATAAGATTTTAAAAGACACATAAGTGTGACGATTTCGTTTAACCCAATCTCTTATCCATATAAACATACTTTAATGGTTAAGCTCACGAGATCAGTTAATATTTATAATGTCTTCTAAAAAGAATATGTAACCAATACATTTACGATAATGTTTATAATTTTATATACCCAAGTTCGAATTGAAAATTTCAATATAGCAAGCCGCTGTTTAAATAATTACCTAAAGATAAAATGTCATGTAATATTTTTTTTTAACTAATACAAGTGTTTGTGTTATTTCGCAAATTGCTGGGTGTGTCAGACGTTTGAGCGCCAATTTTTGTGAAATTTGTAAAAAATCTAACTTCTAAAATCAAGCGAAAATGAGAACTAAACTTGATCGTGAATTCTAATCTTATAAACTAATAAAACATGCGGAAAACACCAGAACTGAATCCTAATTTTAAAACTCGATGCAAACAGATTTCTTTAAACAGAAATCTGTTCGACTGTGCAAGTGTGTGATTTGATGCGTGCGTGCTAATGTAAAATGCATATGCGGAATAAATAACAGAATACAATACACAGCTTATTTGTTTATGAAAGTTCGGACATCAATGTCCTACATCTCCCCTTCTTCCTTCTTCAGGAAGGTTCTACTAGAAGATTTGATCTACACATCGTGTACAGACCCGACCGCAACCAGCAGCTGCGAGAACTCCTAGACTCCACCAGCCCTCGGCTGTCACTCACTTGTTTTACGCCTATGTGAGAAAGGCTACAAACATAGAGTTTAACGTCGTCGTGCTTGGACGGGATCTGATTTTTGTTTGTGATTCACTCGCTAAGCAATTACGCACATCTCTCAAAATATGCGAGTGAATCTGTGTTTGTGAGATTTTACAGTGTATAGCTCAACTCTCAAAATAATAAATCTCACACTGGGAAAATGCTCTACAATAGTCGATTGAGACTCACCAGTCGACTCTCGTTATGCGCTCCTCTCTAATGGCGGTCGACTGCTTCGTCTCCAATTTTCTTTCCTATGTTTTTGTACTGTGTTAATTAATCTGTCAAAATCAATCGGCTTCTTTCTGCACAATTTTTGTTAGCCGAGAAATTTGTTTAAAATTGAGATACCTTGAGTCTGGTAACTCGGACTTAAGTTGAGCAGTGCTTGTAAAACTTTTAAAAGGTTTCGAAAATTTAAAATATCCAAGAGTTCATTCAACCCCCCTTCTGAACTCTTGCAGTTGTTTCGAACCTATTGATCCTATTTTCGGGACTATCAAACACATCAATAATAGATCATCTACTCTAAGCTGATTTTGTTCACTGTGATCTGATCTGATACGAAGCCTGCTATGATCTGATCTGTCCGTTCCGTTCTTCTCTCAACTGATAAGCTGATCACTCAGTGCTGCTCTGTTCTGATATACTCTAAGATTATCTGTTATGTTAAGCATTGTTCTGTACTGTTTTAGCTTGGACGTTCTCAGCTGATTTGAATCGATTATGCTCTGAGTTGTTCACTCTGAACTGAGATATATACTGCGCTGATTCTGTCTGATCTGTTTATCTGAGCTGATTACCCGATCTGATCTGGTCTAAGCTCTAAGCTGATCTCATAAGCTCTAAGCTGATTTACATCTCTCTGCTGATATGATCTAATCTGCTTACTGTGAGCTGATCTCCCGATCTGATCCGTTCTAAGCTCTGAGCTGATCTGATTTTCTTTGCGCTTCTAATCTTATCTGAACTGAATCTGATCTGTTCTGCCCTGAACTGCTCTAAGCTGATATCTGAATCGAATATTGTTCATCTGTTCTGATCTGAACGTGTAAGCTAAACTCTGATCTGCACTTTATCTCTGAACTGAACCTCTTATCTCCTGAGCCGATGCTTGATCTGAACTGGTTTCTTCAGTACTGATCTTCGCTCTAAGTTGGATCAGCTTGGATGTATGCTGGATCAGTTTGGGCGTCTTCGACTGGACCATACATCTTCTTGATTGAACACAGTTCGGAGCTAGCAGCTCGCATCCGATCTACTTCAATTTAAATTTAAATTTAATATCAGCTCGCTTCCAAGCTGGATCAGCTTGGGCATCCTCGACTGGATCAACTAGGACATCTTCTCGACTGAACACAGTTCGGAGCTAGCAGCTCGCGTCTGATCTGCTTCACTTTAAATTTAAATTTAATATCAGCTCGCGTCCAAGCTGGATCAGCATGGATGTTTGCTGGATCAGTTTGGACGTCCCCGACTGGATCGGCTTGGACATCGATTGAACATAGTTTGGCGCTATCAGCTCGCGTCCGATCTGCTTCAGTTTAAAAATTTAAAAATAAAAAAACTATAAGTTAATTTAAATTATTAATTTATATACATTTAATAAACAAATTAATATCTTAGCATATATGTTAGTACCATAAATGTCTCTATTACTGACAAGTATCTCCTGTACTTCTTTTTCTTAATAGATTTCAAACTATCGTTACAAAAATTTTACCATGATTAATTTAACTCCATGTTTCCGTCAAGTACTAACCCCAAAAAATTTTGAAACAACAATTCTCACCCACACGTTGAAAAACAGAAATGCTCCCCGCCCCATTTTTCCCCTCAATCCCGACCCAAACCGTGAGATTTTATTTCGAAGTAGAGCATCTTACAAATATTCTTCTTACTAATTAATATATCATTGTACTCACATCCCATTAGTCATTTATTCTACTTATTTCAGTATTATTAATATTAGAGGACGAAAATTAGTAAATATTTCATCCTATCATTCTCATCGTATCATTATCATGCTTATCATGATTTTTATAAAATCGTCGCAGAATGTTGTCGTATCCGAGTTTATACATAAACTTGGTGACTCAACACACCAACCTCTATACAACAAAAATGGGTGGATCAATAATTTCCAACAGCTCGTAGTTATCACCTCCTTGATGGATTGACGACACAAGCGTTTACATGGAAGGGAAATGCACGAGTTCTAAACCAATATAAAACAAAATTTCTCACGCCAACTCCCACCTCAAGTTGTATTAGAAGAGAAAAAAGTAGTCTCAGCGACACATGCGAGTTGGTAAGATTTGAGATGATATGAGAGTAATTTCTCCGATTTCACGGCTTCGATTCTCGTTTGGAGCATATTCTCCATTAAAATATTATGGGATATGCACTGTGAGTTAGTCCGTTATATAAGTCCTCTCATTTGGGTCTCTGTCTACTCGTATATATCTCTCGATTTAAAACCTATATAGATCAAGAAACTCTGACCCATTAATAAACTAACATAAGAAAAGAAAAAAGCAGTCCGCTTTGACATATTTACGGATGGAAATCATGAGTTTTGATATCCTACATACCTTTTCTACACAACACCTCCGCGCCTGCCACGTGTCGGTTGATCATTGGCTTGAATTTTTTTACAGCACCTGCCACGTGTCGCAGCACCATTGGCCTGATTTTTTGTTTTCTTGGAAAAAAAATTCCCCTTTCAGATTTCCTGAATTTCCCTTCCCTGTTCCACGCACCGCTCAATTTCCCTTTCAGATTTCCCTGTTCTACGCACCGCCACACCTCCGTTCACCGCTCGATTCCCGATCTATCTCAGTATTCGCTGTATCACTCTCCCCGCAATCCCGTTAAGTCTTCGAATTCAAAGTCCGGTAAGCTTTTGATTGGGGTTCTCTCCCCGCCTTTGGAACCGCATATCGCGGTTAAATCGACTAAACGTGCGTGCATTGTTGGAGTTGCTCTTGATTGTTATTACCAGCAGATCTCGCAGATGTCCAGTTGTCAAAGGTTGATTTCTGTAAATCAGCGACCATTTGGGCTGGGAATGATTGCCCTTGTACCTCGGAATTCGACCAAAAAACTGAATGTATTATTGAGAATAATCTTGGAAGTGAAAGCAATAATGGGTTTGGGAGTGATATTACAGCAGAGGCTGATGAGATTGACAACGTGGCAGGAAGGATAAAAGATATAGTCATCAAGGACAGTAGTGCAGCCGAATTGGGTGATAAGGATGCTAGAATTCCGCTGCCCTGGGAGTTATTGCAACCAATTCTTAGGATCTTGGGGCACTGTTTGTTGGGGCCATTGGGTGTGGATGAGGTGAAGGATGCTGCATCAGTGGCGGTGCGTCGTCTCTATGCTAGGGCTTCTCATGAGCTGGTTCCACAAGCAATTTTGGCGACTCGGAGTTTGATTCAGCTTGATAAGAGGGCACGAGAAGCAGCCAAGGCAGCAACTGGCTCAGCTGCTGTATCTAATTCTACCAGTTCGAATGCCAACACTCCTAGTAATGCTAAGAAGCCAGAGATACTTCTAGTTTCAAAGTGATAATGATATTTGCCAGTATATCTAGTTTCTTCTCGTGTCTGGCTCCTTTTGTGAGAATGTGTGGTTCTGTTGTAGCTTATGGTTATAAATATAAATAGGAGTTACCATTTGTATCCAAATTCAACTTCGAGTTATCAACGTTAAGTGATGATACCCGCGAGGTTGTGTAAGAATACCAACTATTAATATGATCTGTATCTCTATTTGAAAGAAAGTTACCTTTTTTATGTTTTTTCTTATCCAATTGAAGTTACGTATGAATCATATCTTCTTGTTGTTACAAGTTGAAGCCATGGATGCTTCGCGAAGTTGTGGAAGTTTCTGAAGTTCTGATAATTTTGTTCTTGGTCCATCTGACTTCGAATTTATCAAAAGTTTGAGGTGATAAATGCTTTGGGAAACTATTTTAGATTATGAACAACTATGGATCAATTTATCAGAAAGAAAATTGCTTCTTTGTCTAAGTTTTATATTGGTCCAAATTGCTTGTGTTTAAGGTAATCAATGCATGCTAACAATCTCCCCTCTAATACTTGCAATCATGATCCATTAGAATTTAATTATGGAACACATGAATTCAACTCTGTATCAATTATAGTACGGAATGTTTGTCGATCTACCAAAAGTTCAAGTTTGTCGCTTAAATGCGATATTGTGTTATTCATGCCGCCCACTTTATATGTACCGTGAACTTCTTCTATGGTATCTCAAATGGTATTGTCCGAACCTTTTGCAATTCCAAGGCTAAAATAATGATAATGAATTAGTATTTGTAAGTTCAGCTTTATTATTAAGTAAGTGAAATGAAATACCTGATCGATCGTTATTCAATGTTATCCATAGTAGTTGTCCACTTTCGAACAAAAATACGTAAAATTCCTATGAAGAGAATAGATTTTTTAAACTAAAAAACAAAACAATCCGAGCCTGAGAATTTGAAAGGCGGCACTTACTACTTGTTGTTGAACAATTCTTGTGTGTGATTATCCGGAAAGCTATATATATCCAGATGCTCTTCTTTTATTTTTCGGTGAAAATTCTTTGAGCGTATAAACTTTATCATTAGGTGAAGATTCATTGAGCAGGTGAACCTGTTTATCCGGTATAAGAATTTCCAGAAGTTCTTCTTTATCCGATAAAACTTCTTCATTCGATTGAGCTATTTTATCCGATCAGCTTCTTTTCAACTGGAAGATTTTTTTTCTCTGGACTCTATTATCTAGAAGATTTCTTATCTGGATGATTTTTTTTGTCTTGATCTTCTTCATTCAATAAATTAACATGCACATTGATAATTTCATCCGCTTTGGCATCTTTATGCTTCTGCACACTACACTTTTTACAAATAATAGAAACACAAAAACAATTTTTGGATTATCAAAATAGAGATTGCGTCCATTCGGGATCCAACAATACATGAATTAAAAATGATTGATATATTTAAATTAACTGAAAAATTTCCTGTCGTTACATAATATTAATGTTCCTTTCAAAGAAAATTTTATCTTTACCTATCTGATTATATTTACTCTCTGACATATTTGTGTATAAATAAATATATGAGGTAAATCATTTCACATTTATATTCCTTTGCATTCAAGTCCAGATAAATCCATTATTCTTCCTATAGCTGTTTTGAATCAACAAACAATCAACAAAAAGGTAGCCTCGGCAGCAACCTTTTCGACGTCAAGTTAAGCAACAATGGCATCAAGTTCAGCAACAATGGCGTCTGTTCTATCACATTGGACCTAAATAGGTCGACATGTTGCTGGAACCTGCAATAAAGAAGGCAATTAAGACACTTTTGCATTAAGACAATATTCTGATAAATATTGAAACATTTACAATACCAGTAACCGATGCAAAGCCATCTGCATCTGTGTTGTCATCATCATCCTTGTTATACTGATCATCAACATTTGAACTGATAGGACACAGAATACATAAAAATAACAAACATTGTACAGATTAAAAACAAACAAGCATATAAACCATTGACAAATACCCATCATGCAGCATCGGACAGTTACGTTTGTCATGTGATACACCCCGTAGCCCACATCCACGACATTGCCTGCTCTTTGACACTTGCTTCTCCTTTGAAGATGTCAATCGCTTCCCACAACCCTTTGTTCGAATTTCTGAAGGATCTATAATAGTAGGGACCCCTTCCATGGATTTATTCTTTTGACATCCGATGTCAATTGATCGGTTGACATTGATTTCTTTAATTTTTAACAAAACATAATCTAACTATTTATCCAAAAAATTTGTCCCCTCGTCAGTCAGTGATGCATTATCAATTACCATGGCAGCTTTGTAAGATAACTTCGAGTGTCTCGACATCAAACACTTTTCTGGATTGTCGCCAACATTTTTCTGACCCAATAAATGTCCTCCAACCTTTGCATCTCGTGTCCATCGCTTAAGTATGTACTTCTCAGGCAATTTTAAAACTTGGTTGATACGGAAGAATGCCAACATATGCCTACATGGAATACCCTCAAATTCGAACTTCATACAACTACATGATATGTAGTCCATATGCTGATTATGAGAGAGCACCCGTGGTTTTGAGATGGAACTACTCTGAAAACTAATTATATCATAAACCATGCACCCATCACCGACGACTTTTTGCTGCACATAATATCCGTGACTTTCATACATTTGCCTTTGAAACTCTAACCATTTTTTTCTCGTGTACACCTTAACCATTTGACGTTCCATTGGCCAGTTTGACTTTATCTTGGGATGTTCATTTATATCAACATGATCAGCAACTAACTCATTATGTCGTTGATGTCGGAGAGCCCTATTAAAGTGAATGACAAAATCCATCAATGTGTTCTTTTTGAATACATAACTCTTGTAAAATGCATGTAAACTTTCAACTCTCTGACTACTTGACATTCCTGCACAAAATACATGGTTTAAATAAGCTGGAACCCACTTCTGCCTCATATCATACATTAACGACAACCAATCATTCTTCTCCAAGTTAGAGCATTTAATAACCTCTTTCCACGACTGTTTAAATTCATCAGGTGATGTAGAATTTTCAATAAATTTCTTTATGCTTGGATAGTGAACACGAAAAGTTAGAGGGGCTAACTTATCTGAGAATTTACTTAGAATGTGCCATAAACAAAATCGGTGCACCGTTCGAGGAAAAACATATGCAATGGCTTTCGTTATAGCAGGATCCTGGTCCGTGATGATAACATTTGGTGCACCACTAGGTATAGATTTAATAAAATTGTTAAACAACCAAACAAAGGACTCAGTTTTCTCATCGCTCAAAAATCCACAGCCGAAAACAATGGTTTGATGATAACATTTGGTGCACCATTAGGCATAGATTCAATAAAATTGTTAAACAACCAAACAAAGGACTCAGTTTTCTCATCACTCAAAAATCCACAGCCGAAAACATGGTTTGATGATGATGATTGACTCCAACAAATGGTGCAAAAATCATCCCATATTTTTTGGTGTTATATGTCGTATCAAATACAACTACATCACCAAAAACACTGTATGCTCCCCTTGATACATGATCGGCCCAGAAACACCTACAAAATCTTCCCTCTGAATCAGATTAATAACTAAAGAAAAAATCTGAATTCTTTTCTTTCTCAGATTCAAAGAACTCAATCAAAGTTTCAGCATCAAAACCCTTTTGTTCATCTCTTTGCTCTTTCTCGAAGTTCCTAATGTCTCTTTCTGTGCAACCTACATGCTCAGCCCCTCCATATTTTATCTCCAACAATCGCATTTGCTGATAAGTCGGAACATTGGCTTCTGCAAACTGTTGAGTTAATGTTTTCTTTGCTGCCGATACACTTCGATGTGAACGTAGCAAATGTACCTTTGAAGGAGTTGATAGCTGATGATATGGTTTTCAACAAAGGTACTGATAATCCAATTAGATCCAGTTTGTTCTTTCACAATTGTGAGCTTTGACTTACAACCAGTTCTTACACCTCCACGTGCTCTTTCTCTTATAGGTTGATCACGTATGTGCTTTTTACTTGACCGGATTTCATCTGTATATCCCTCTTTAAAACATACAAATTGCTTCCAAAGGTAGACTCAGATAGTACATCCATCAAATAGCAACCACGATCCAAAAAAGAAGACCTACGACAATGTTTAAGGAGAGGCCAATGATCATGTCTTTACCAAACATCGCGACTTTGGAACAAAGAAGCAAGCAGTGACTAATGGAGCCTTCATGTCAGCCGCGAAACAAACAAAAACCACTTACTGGAATACGACGACGATGCAGATTCAAGTCCATGGGAATATACTCCCGACGAGCAAGCCAAAATATTCGAACTTTCTGGGGAATATCGAGCTTCCAAATTTGCTTCCATCGTGATTCAAGGGTATTAGAGGACTGAGATACAGGTGGGATCGAAACAACACGTCTCAAGGAGGTAACCTATTTTTAAAAGTATACTGGCTATTGGGTTGCCCATTTCCAAAACATTAAACATTACAAACGAGATAACTAAATTGGCTAATCATCATTTTCTTTACGGAACTTGAGTTATTACCCACACTATGTATAGAGGCTTGAGCAAGAAAACTTGGCCAGTTTCCATAAAACATGATTACTATGCGAATCGTCCACAATATTATGAGTAACACGATAATATAGGTATAAAATGCAATCGAGATGCTTGTGGTGAAGCGAGAAAACAATTCAAAATTCATGTAATTGATTGTAAAGTCTGTTGAGTTAATCGTGCATGGGTGAGAGCAGTACTGGGATTGGTGACCTCCTGAGAAGTTCTCGTACGTCAAGTTGCTGACGTTACGTCGTTTGATCTGGTTGGTCATGTGGGCTGGAAAAGTGTGATGTCAGATCTTAACGGGTAATACTATCTCTGCTGGGGATATATAGGGCCGGTGATAGGGGAATGGTAAGACTGATCTCTAAGGGAATGGAGACAGCATTCCGCATAATCCGGCCCACGTTCTCCGCCTTTCGCGGAAGTGCTTTAACACGTCGGGTTGGGTCCTCGAGAGATGCCTCGAGCTTAGATTGTCTTCTCAGGTTATAAGCTCTCCTCCATAATGACAGAGGTCGGGAGACTCCCGAACCCGGGGCAAGGCTTCGGTAAAGAATCCCGAGCTCCGAGCTCCATATGCGTCGCTTGATTGCTCTCGCCTCCGATGGTGTAAGCAAGGCTGATGTTGTAGTGCTTGGTCCTCGGGTCCCGAGGTGCTTATGGGGGGCATCAAAATCTATTTCCAAATTATCGATTTTCACTCTTGTTCATGGTTTTTTGGCTTAATTTAGAGAGACGAGATGGACTGTCAAACTAAAAATCTAAAACAATAATTTCGTTTGAATTTATGTAAGTTTGTTTATTGTTTAGAAATCGTTTCTTTACCATTATGGATCCCTTGACTTGTAGGAAAAAAAGTCAAAAGCTACTGAATAAATATAATAGTTTTATCGTTTTGTGTACCGAAGAAAAATTGCATTATTAGAATAGTGGTTGAATTTGAAAGATGCTTCCATGGTTGGCAAATCTATCCGTCTTTCGTCCTAATTAATTTGGACCAATTAGTAATATACACCCAAAAATGCAAAAATAAAAAATAAAAAGGCAAAATTTTATAATTTGCTTTAGATTGTATTTGGATTGAAAATCCACATCTCGAAACAAGAAAGAGGGATTTAAAATCTCTTGGCATAAATATATATATTTTCTTCAAATTCAAATTTATTTTCCAACTTGCTAGTTTAAATTCCTTCCAATAATCGTGGTCGTTTGAAGCTTGTTTTTTATAAAGGACAACTAAAAATCTTTATATTTTATTACATCTATAGATAGACTCTTTTAGAAACAATCTTTACATTTTATTACATCCACATCAAAGTGTCACCTATCAATTCGTCATTCATAATGTAAAAAATTACATAAGTAAATAATTTCTGCTAGAATATATACATTTATGTATTTAATTTAGGAATTATATTTTTCAATACATTGAATAGACTATTGCCCAAAAAGGAACTAACAATAGATATGAACAGATTCTGAAATAAACACATCAATAATAGATCATCTGCTCTAAGATGATTCAGTTCACTGTGAGCTGATCTGATACGAACCCTGCTATGATCTGATCTGTCCGTTCTGTTCTTCTCTCAACTGATAAGCTGATCACTCAGTGATGCTTTGTTCTGATATACTCTAAGCTTATATGTTCTGTTAAGCACTGTTCTGTACTGTTTTAGCTTGGACGCTCTCAGCTGATCTGAATTGATTCTGCTCTGAGCTGTTCACTCTGAATTCTGTCTGATCTGTTTTATCTGAGCTCGTAAGATCTAAGCTGATTTACCATTAAACATTACAAACGAGATAACTAAATTGGCTAATCATCATTTTCTTTACGGAACTTGAGTTATTACCCACACTATGTATAGAGGCTTGAGCAAGAAAACTTGGCCAGTTTCCATAAAACATGATTACTATGCGAATCGTCCACAATATTATGAGTAACACGATAATATAGGTATAAAATGCAATCGAGATGCTTGTGGTGAAGCGAGAAAACAATTCAAAATTCATGTAATTGATTGTAAAGTCTGTTGAGTTAATCGTGCATGGGTGAGAGCAGTACTGGGATTGGTGACCTCCTGAGAAGTTCTCGTACGTCAAGTTGCTGACGTTACGTCGTTTGATCTGGTTGGTCATGTGGGCTGGAAAAGTGTGATGTCAGATCTTAACGGGTAATACTATCTCTGCTGGGGATATATAGGGCCGGTGATAGGGGAATGGTAAGACTGATCTCTAAGGGAATGGAGACAGCACTAGCAGTTAGAGACACACCTCCCCTGACTTATGGACCTAACAACCCAATCCTAACACACACACTAGACGCACTATGTGCTGTCATATTATAAAGAAATGAAGTTGTACCTTAACCAACAACTATAATTTTTGACCTAGTGGTAAGCACTTGATCCTAACAAAGTCCAATGTTAACCTTGTCTATTCATATTATCATGTCATTTCGTTCAAGTTTCAATAAATTTCCTTGGCATTGTATTTGCAACTTGGCTTTGATGCGCCAGCTAGGTTATGATCCAATAGTTATATGAGCCTTAAAACCCTTTTGGTGGTCTTGGGTTTGATATCGATTATGGATTTAAGTCCTCGTTGTTCGAGATAAGTATGCTCAAGTTTCATCTATAGTGTGTATACTCTCATTTTTATCTATGTAATTTGCTAATAATTATTATACTTGTAATTCAAAAATCTTCTTTCCGAAGTGTGAAATCTATTTCCAAATTATCGATTTTCACTCTTGTTCATGGTTTTTTGGCTTAATTTAGAGAGAAGAGATGGACGGTCAAACTAAAAATCTAAAAAAATAATTTCGTTTGAATTTATGTAAGTTTGTTTATTGTTTAGAAATCGTTTCTTTACCTTTATGGATCCCTTGACTTGCAGGAAAAAAAGTCAAAAGCTACTGAATAAATATAATAGTTTTATCGTTTTGTGCACCAAAGAAAAATTGCATTATTAGAATAGTGGTTGAATTTGAAAGATGCTTCCATGGTTGGCAAATCTATCCGTCTTTCGTCCTAATTAATTTGGACCAATTAGTAATATACACCCAAAAATGCAAAAATAAAAAATAAAAAGGCAAAATTTTATAATTTGCTTTAGGTTGTATTTGGATTGAAAATCCACATCTCGAAACAAGAAAGAGGGATTTAAAATCTCTTGGCATAAATTATATATTTTCTTCAAAGTCAAATTTATTTTCCAACTTGCTAGATTAAATTCCTTCCAATAATCGTGGTCGTTTGAAGCTTGTTTTTTATAAAGGACAACTAACAATCTTTATATTTTATTACATCTATAGGTAGACTCTTTTAGAAACAATCTTTACATTTTATTACATCCACATCAAAGTGTCACCTATCAATTCGTCATTCATAATGTAAAAAATTACATAAGTAAATAATTTCTGCTAGAACTATATACATTTATGTATTTAATTTAGGAATTATATTTTTCAATACATTGAATAGACTATTGCCCAAAAAGGAACTAACAATAGATATGAACAGATTCTGAAATAAACACATCAATAATAGATCATCTGCTCTAAGATGATTCAGTTCACTGTGAGCTGATCTGATACGAACCCTGCTATGATCTGATCTGTCCGTTCTGTTCTTCTCTCAACTGATAAGCTGATCACTCAGTGATGCTTTGTTCTGATATACTCTAAGCTTATATGTTCTGTTAAGCACTGTTCTGTACTGTTTTAGCTTGGACGCTCTCAGCTGATCTGAATTGATTCTGCTCTGAGCTGTTCACTCTGAATTCTGTCTGATCTGTTTTATCTGAGCTCGTAAGATCTAAGCTGATTTACTTCTCTCTGCTGATCTGATCTCATCTGAACTAATCTGCTTACTCTGAGCTGATCTCCCGATCTGATCTGTTCTAAGCTCTGATCTGATTTTCTTTGCGCTTCTAATCTGATTTGAACTGAATATGATATGTTCTGACCTGAACTGCTTTAAGCTGATATCTGAACCAAATATTGTTCATCTGTTCTGATCTGAACGTGTAAGCTAAACTTTGATCTGCACTTGATCTCTGAACTGAACAGTTTCTCTCCTGAGCTGATACCTGCTCTGAACTGGTTTATTCTGTGCTGATCTTCGCTCTAAGCTGGATCAGCTTGGATGTATGCTGGATCAGTTTGGGCGTCTCCGACTGGATCAGCTTTTTACATCTTCTCGATTGAACACAGTTCGGAGCTCGCAGTTCGCGTCCGATCTATACTTCAGTTTAAATTTAAATTTAATATCCGCTCGCATCCAAACTGGATCAGCTTTGGCATTCTCGACTGGATCAACTTGGACATCTTCTCGATTGAACACAGTTCGGAGCTAGCAGCTCACGTCCGATCTGCTTCAGTTTAAATTTAAATTTAATATCAGCTCGCGTCGAAGATGGATCAGCATTGATGTTTGCTGGATCAGTTTGGACGTCGCCGACTAGATCGGCTTGGACATCGATTGAACACAGTTTGACGCTATCAGCTCGCGTCGGATTTGATTCAGTTCAAATATTTAAAAATACTAAGTTAATTTAAATTATTAATTTATATACATTTAATAAAAAAATTAAAAAATTTTAATAAAATTAAAAAACCAGTTTAAATTTTTATTAGTATTACTAAAATTAGTTAATTAAGTTAGTATTTTTGAATGTTTAATTTATTTGATATAGTAAACTATTTTAAAATGACGTCACATTTGGTGGCCAACACCAATTTAAAGAAATGATGAAAGATTTGAAACAGGGATTGGAGATGGATTTTTGCATCAAAATGGTGCAGAGTTGGAGAAAGTCCTTTAATTGGATGAAGAAGCCCTTTAATTGGACGACGGGTTGTACGAAGGGCATTGTATTTAGAACATCATAATTTTTGCTCATGATACTCAAAGCTCAATGCAAATATTGTTTCTAAAAATGGTTATATTTTACCCTATTACTTTCAACTCTTCTAGTTTTATGATATTGAAATTAAATTTAAATATTATATTTTATGAGTTAAATTTTTTACTCTATTACAATGAAAAACTATTTTTAATTGCATACTTCGTTTGCTTACTTTTATCCTACCGTATGGACTTTTCAACTTATTAGATTGGATAAAATTATAAAACATATAAGTCATATAATCACAATAAAAATTTATAAAGATGAAAATTATATAACCATAACATAATTTTTCATACATTAGTTCAAGATTATTTATCAAAATCATTGATCTCGCTGAATAACATATGATAATTAATAATAAATGATCATTATTATAAAATGATTGAGTTTGAATAGATAATAATATGATTGACTAATCTGATAATTAATGATAAAACAGATAGCCGGAGGACATTTCTTTCTGTTTTCAATCAAACCCGTTGACATTTCTTACTCCGTACGAAATTGATGTTCATATCTAATCTATCATTTAATATATAAAAATATATATTATTTTAAATTAATCAAATTTAATTATTTATTGAGTTTAATTGATTATTGTTATACAATATTATTCAACATCATCTTCTTATCATCTTTTTATTCTATGTGTTAAGTTTCGTAAAATATACAGATATAGATTAACATCTTTTGCAAAATTAATCAATCAAGCTAAATATTACTCCCGTCGATCGTTATTTTTATCATCCACAACTCTTTTTTTAAATAACTTTTTTGTTAATAATTTCCTACGTAACGGAAGAGAAATTAGCTTATCGTAGATACATCGTGTAATGTCCTTTTCTCCCTCTCTTTCGGTTTCTTTTTTCAAACAAAAACTTTGTGTGTGTTATAAATTAAAAGAGACATTAACAAATAAAGTAAATAATTACATTTGCAATAACCCTCCTTGATTACTCCAAATGAACTCTTAATTATATATTAATAGGAAATTATTATTTCTCTATAATTTCCTTAATTTATATAGAATAGAATTGAGAGAGAATTTGTATATTTTTGTGTGTTTTTCAAATGAAGATTACAAGCCTATTTATAGGCAAATGAAATGATTAAAATAATAAAAATGTCTAAATCACTTCATTTAATATTAAGACATCCAACAACTAACAACTAATACTAACCATCTAATTTTATTAATTATTCCACAATACTCCCCCTTTGGATGTCTTCATTACGTGTTTTGATACTGACTCGTTAAAAACCTTACTAGGAAAAACCCAGTGGGATAAAAACCATAGTAAGGGAAAAAGAGTGCAGTTACGTAATCTTTCTCCCCCTGTTGAAGAATCATGTGAAATCTCTTAGACGTCGCATCCCAATCTTGTATACCAATATCTCAAAAGTCGATGTAGGCAATGATTTTGTGAAAAGATCGGCCAAATTTTCACTTGAGCGAATTTGTTGAACTTCAATATCACCTTTCTTTTGCAAATCATGTGTGAAAAAGAACTTTGGGGATATGTGTTTCGTCCTATCACCTTTGATGTATCCTTCCTTTAGCTGAGCAATGCAAGCTGCGTTATCTTCATAAATTATTGTTGCTGAGCTTTTACTTGTAGACAAACCACATTCCTTTTTGATATGAGAAATCATTGATCTCAACCAGACACATTCTCTACTAGCTTCATGGATTGCAAGTATTTCTGCATGATTTGATGAAGTAGCGACCATAGTTTGCTTTGTAGACCTTCAGGAAATTGCTGTTCCACCATAAGTAAATAAATACCCAGTTTGCGATCGTCCTTTGTGTGGATCAGATAGATATCCAGCATCTGCATACCCAGTTAGTTGCAAATCACAAGTATTAGAATAAAATAAACCCAAATCGTAGGTGCCCTGAAGATATCTAAATATATGTTTAACGCCATTCCAATATCTCCGTGTCGGAGAAGAACTATATCTTGCCAACAAATTGACAGCAAATGATATGTCTGGTCTCGTGCTATTTGCAAGATACATCAATGCACCAATAGCACTTAGGTATGGCACATCTGGGCCAAGAATTTCCTCTTGTTCATCACATGGTCGAAAAACATCTTTTGTTGTATCAAGTGATCGAACCACCATGGGCGAACTTAAAGGATGAGCTTTATCCATATAAAATCGTTTCAAAATTCTTTGCGTATAAGTTGATTGATGGACTAAAATTCCATCATGAAGATGCTCAATTTGTAGACCAAGACAGAATTTTGTTTTGCCTAGATCTTTCATCTCAAATTCCTTTTTCAATATATCAACTGTCTTTTCAAGTTCTTCAGAACTTCCAAGTGATCGAACCACCATGGGCGAACTTAAAGGATGAGCTTTATCCATATAAAATCGTTTCAAAATTCTTTGCGTATAAGTTGATTGATGGACTAAAATTCCATCATGAAGATGCTCAATTTGTAGACCAAGACAGAATTTTGTTTTGCCTAGATCTTTCATCTCAAATTCCTTTTTCAATATATCAACTGTCTTTCCAAGTTCTTCGGAACTTCCAATAATGTTTAAATCATCAACATATACGGCAATAATAACAAATTTTGATCCATTCCTTTTAATAAATATACATGGACAAATTGGATCATTTTTATATCATTCTTGCAATAAATAGTCACTAAGTCGTTCGTACCACATGCGTACGGATTGCTTTAATCAGTAAAGAGATCTTTGTACTTTAATGGCGCAACC
>KV012513.1:54434-85536 GCA_001598015.1 Dorcoceras hygrometricum | reverse complement strand
TCTGAAGCCTAATTGCTTGCTACAAAAAATCTGCCCTCTTTATTAGTTAGTTATTTAAATATATGTTTGGTGAAACTTTTTTAGAACTTCCACTAATATCTCTTTAACATCAGCCCTCTTTCGGAGCACAGTGTCACAGACTTGGCCTTTCTATGATCCCGTGCGGCCTTTACTCCTTGATTCCGCCCCTCCGTTGTACTAGCAAAGCAGTCTTAGTGTTGCTTATGACAAGTAAAAGAACACTTGGAGAATGCTAAGAGCTTTAGAGTGAGAAAGTAGTGATTGTATTCTTAAATTTGGTGGTTTACAAATGAGGATGTCACCCCTTTATATAGTAGTGGCACAACAATGAATTGCTAAGATCTATTTGATCTAACGGTGGAGATTCACTTTCCAGAATGTTCCTACAACTCTACACAAGTCTAGATCCTTCTACTATGTACAACCCCCCAATATTATTCTACACTTGTGTGGAAGAGTGGAGAATGTTCTATATGTGTTGGAGCCTCCAAGTTGCACCATACTTAGGAGATCCGGAACTGTGTATGAAAATTGCCGGTGCGTGACAACGGGCTTGAAAAAGGTTAGGTATACATATTATTACAAAATCAGCAAGTTACTATATTTCAAAGGTAAAGAATACATATATACAACTATATATATATGTATGTTTGGTTGAACGAAAATGAGATTTGGAATTGGATTTGAAACTGGAGTTTAAAATTCAAGGTTGGTGTTTGGCAAAAAAATTTAGGGAAAAAAGTCATTTTGGTCATCTATCTTTGACTTTTTTCTCTTTTAGTCCCGTAATTAGTCAAAATTCAGTATTGATCCTTTAACTTTTAATTTTTATCTATTTTAATCCGATTTTACTGAATTGACCAATTTTGACATTAAATTGCTGACTAAGCGAAATTATTTTGATGACATGGCAAAAAATTTGGGAATTTTTGCATATAATATAATATTATCTTACTTGGAATGACACATCATTGGACAAAAAATATAAATTATAAATAAATAATAAAAAAAACTCACAATTAAAAACACCAATCACTTCTTGCTTAATTAATCTCAAAAATCCTAGACATGAAGCAGAACAATGGCAATTCATTTACGTAAGAATAAAAATCAAATCTCACCAAAAAATCACAATGAAGATTAGAAGACATGAGAATGATGAACCCCCACAGCACTACAGTATGTTTTATTCTCATGTTTTGTGATATTTTCATTCTCATGTTTTCGGAATGTTAGCCTTCTTATTACCCTTATGCAGCACAATCCTATAGTTTGAATTTCCATTAAAAATTTTGCATTGGTAATGGATTAAATGGTTTCGTTCTTTTGAATATAAACGAGTATCACTACCGAATATTTAAATATTTGGATTTAGAGAAGAACCATTTTCATTTGGCTAACGGGTGTTAAAATGAAGTATGTTTTATTCTCATGTTTTGTGATATTTTCTATTCTCATGTTTTCGGAATGCTAGCCTTCTTATTACCCTTATGCAGCACAATCCTATAGTTTGAATTTCCATTAAAAATTTTGCATTGGTAATGGATTAAATGGTTTCGTTCTTTTGAATATAAACGAGTATCACTACCGAATATTTAAATATTTGGATTTAGAGAAGAACCATTTTCATTTGGCTAACGGGTGTTAAAATAAATAATATAATAATACAAAACAAATATCAATTGGTATTTTTCGAGATTAATTTAGCAAGAAGGGCATGGTTTTTTTAATTGTGACTTTTCTAATTATTTATTTATAGTTTATATTTTTTGTTCAATGATGTGTCATTCCAATTAGGATAATATTATATTAAATTCAAAATTCCCAAAATTTTGTCATGTCATCAAATTAATTTTGCCTAGTCAATAATTTAATATCAAAATTGGTCAATTCATTAAAATCGGATTAAAATAGGTAAAAAAATTAAAAGTTAAAGGATCAATATTGAAGTTTGACTAATTACAGGACTAAAATGGAAAACAGTTAAAGATAGATGACCAAAATGACATTTTTACCATAAATATATAATGATATGATTAAAATATAGAGCTATATATATATTTAAATATATACTATATGCGAATTATCGATAATAACTGAATATTTGTCCGCCTCTCTCTGCACTTAAATGTGATAAATCGTACATAAGTATTTTCAAGATGTAAACAATTGGCTCGATCAGATTTATTTAATATATAGAAGAACATAATCAAGCTGTTTAAATCAAACTTATTACATGACCAAACCCCAGCTGCATGGGCCGGCTTCAACCAACAGTTGGAGGACGAACAACACGATTCTTATCATTCACCCAAACCCACACACGGTCACACCTGAAATCCAGGGGCACCGGAGTCCCGTCTTTGACAACTATTGCCCTCACATTCTGGTTCTGACTTTCCACCACCGCCGCCGCCGCATAGCCGTCCTTCCCCACCAGTTCCGGCCACGATAGTTTACCTGCAGTTTCCAATCCCAAATAATCAACTTTACTTACACAGGCTACAGTAATTAAACTTTACAAGAAAATGATGTTGCGCGAGTACGTGCCTGGACACTCCGACATCTTTTGCTTGCGGATTGTATATTTGTATACCTTTCCTTTCTCTTTGTTGGGAAATATATAAGCTTTGTAGTGTTGAAAATTGTGCACCAGTGCCGATTTATTTGAACGAATGCGGAGGCGTGCGTATATTAGTTGTGATGACTAATCAGATAATGATCAAACAGATGGCCGGAGGACTTCTCTTTCTGTTTTCATTCAAACCCGTTGACATTTCTTACTCCGTACGACATTGATGTTCATATCTAATCTATCATTTAATATATAAAAAATATATATTTATTTTAAATTAATCAAATTTTTAATTATTTATTCAGTTTAATCGATTATTGTTACACAATATTATTCAACATCATCTTCTTTTTATTCTATTTGTTAAGTTTCATAAAATATACAGATATAGATTAACATTTTTTGCAGAATTAATCAATCAAACTAAATATTATTCCGGTCGATTTTTATCATCCACAATTTTTTTGTAATCACTTTTTTGTTACTCATTTCCTACGTTACGGAAGAGAAATTAGCTTAGATACATCGTGTAATGTCCTTTTCTCCCTCTGTCGGTTTCTTTTTTCAAACAAAAACTGTGTGGAGTTTTTTGGGAGTGAGGTGTCAAGTTTGAACCAATAAAAATAAACCCACCACTCGAAGATGGGGAAATAACCAAATTTCCACTGCACGCAATTGACCCTTCAACACACACGTTCTTAAATTTCAACTGCATGTCATCGACCCTTTAACAAACACGTTCTTAAATTTCAGATATCATCAAGTTTTGATGTAAGTATTTTCTGAGATTAAATCAACATCGTTATTATACGACTAAAACATAATTAAATAAGTTAAAATTCCAAAGCATTAAACATTACAAATGAGATAACTAAATTGGCAATTCATCATTTTCTTTACGGAACTTGAGTTTTTACCAACACTATGTATAGCGGCTTGAGCAAGAAAACTAGGCCAGTTTCCATAAAACATGATTACTATGCGAATCGTCCACAATATTATGATTAACACGATAATATAGGTATAAAATGCAATTGAGATGCTTGTGGTGAAGCGAGAAAACAATTCAAAATTTATGTAATTGATTGTAAAGTCTGTTGAGTTAATCGTGCATGGGTGAGAGCAGTACTGGGATGGGGAAAGTTGCTGACGTTACGCTGTTTGTTCTGGTTGGTCATGTGGACCGGAAAAGTGTGATGTCAGAACTTAACGGGTAATACTATCTCTGCTGGGGACATGACCGGTGGTAGGGGAATGGTAAGACTGATCTCTAAGGGAATTGAGACAGCACTAACAGTTAGAGACACACCTCCCCTGACTTATGGACCTAACAATCCAATCATAACGCACACAATAGACGCACTCTGTGTTGTCATATTATAAGGAAATTAACTTAGCTAACAGCTATAGCTTTTTACCTAGTGGTAAGCACTTGATCCTAACAAAGTCCAATGTTTTAACCTTATCTATTCATATTATCAGGTCATTTCAAGTTTCAATAATTTGATCCAATAGTTATATGAGCCTTAAAACCCTTTTGGTGGTCTTGTGTTTGATATCGATTATGGGTTTAAGTCCTCGTTGTTCGAGATAAGTAATTTTCGGATGCATGCTCAAGTTTCATCTATAATGTGTATACTTTCATTTTTATCTGTGTACTTTGCTAATAAATATTATACTTGTAATTCAAAAATCTTCTTTCCGAAGTGTGAAATCTATTTCCAAATTATCGATTGTCACTCTTGTTCATGGTTTTTCGGCTTAATTTAGAGAGAAGAGATGGACGGTCAAACTAAAAATCTAAAAAAATAATTTCGTTTGAATTTATGTAAGTTTGTTTATTGTTTAGAAATCGTTTCTTCACCTTTAATTTATGGATCCCTTGACTTGTAGGGAAAAAATCAAGAGCTACTGAATAAATATAATAGTTTTATTGTCTTGTGCACCGAAGAAAAATTGCATTATTAAAATAGTGGTTGAATTTGAAAGATGCTTCCATGGTTGGCAAATCTATTCTTCCATGGTTGGCAAATCTATCCGTCTTTCATCCTAATTAATTTGGACCAACTATTAAATATACACCCAAAAAAATGCAAAAAATAAAAAATCATAATTTTATAATTTGTCTTAGGTTGTTTTTGGATTGAAAATCCACATCTGGAAACAAAAAAGAAGGATTCAAAATCTCTTGGCATAAATATATATATTTTCTTCAAATTCAAATTTATTTGCCAACTTGCTGTTTTAAATTCCTTCCGGTTTGAAGCTTGTCGATTACAAAGGACAACTAAGAATCTTTATAGTTTATTCTTTTTAAATGTTAGTCTATTAAAGGGTTAACCCCCGATATAGGTCAGAGACAACTTGGTTCATATATGTTTTAAATCGCCGGTGTATGCGGACAGACAGGGATTCGAAAGAGATGACTTATATAATATTGTCGACCCCTAAAAGCATACACCAACAATATTTCAGCTGTAAATATGCCTCACACGAGAATCGAACTCGTGAAGTCGAAGAGGAGAATCTCACTTCACAACAGTCTTACTAACTCGTAGGTGCCCCTGAGACATTGAGACATAGATAGACTCTTTTAGTAACAATCTTCACATTTTATCACATCCACGGCAAAGTCACGTATCAATTCGTCATTCGTAATGTAAAAAATTACATAAAGTAATGACCGTATCATTTTTTTTATTACTCATACGACTACGAACCAGTACTTCCTTATTTCTTCGAACACTCTTTTTTTTTTTATTTCTAATTTTTGAGAAACTTAAACACATTTTCATAATATATTAAAGTGGCATCAAATATAAATACGGGTCGACCCTCTTAACCAATATGGGGGCACCAATTTGACCAACCCATATTTATCGAGCCAAACCCGAACCCTATCGCACCGAAAATCAGCCGTCACCACCATCCCATCTTTCACAGTTTGCACGCTTACTTTCCGATTCTCCCTCGCAATCACTCTCACCGCCACTTCCCCCGGAACACCCAATAGCTCCGGCCACGAACTTTTTCCGGCGTCTGCAAATTGTTCAGTAAAAAAATCAGCTACCCAGCTGCTCACTGGGACGGAAAAAAGGAGAAAAGCTATAAGAGAAGAGTCGATTGGTTGTATTTATGATACTTACTGGGGCACTCGTCTGCCATTGTTTTGATTGAGATCTGTTTTCCCTGCACGCTGTGAAGATTTTTGGTTTACAGTGTGCGTACCTCCGTGCTGCATGCATGAATTTATAGGATAGGGGAAGGAAGAAGAAGAAGTCCGCTGTCAAATGTGAACGGGTAATTGAAAATTCAAGCCAATTAATTTGAAATTGACTTTCTCGTGTTGGAGATTTTGCTAATTAGGCCTTTGTAGTTGACTATTGCTGTTCACACTGATACGTTAATGTATACAATGCATAGATTCCAGTTATGGATATTGTTTAATATTCCGAGCTTATCGCATTCCTCAGAGTGATAGCCATTGACAGATGTCAAAACGAAATTTGTTTAATACAAGCTAGTCGTACTTGGTAAGAGTTTGCTTGTAATCTGTAAGAGTATATCCAAAGTAGCATTCATCTACTGATATTCTTTCAGATATTTTCAATCGTAAAACTAAAATCAATGTTGCTTCGCCATTCTTGAATCCCATAAAGTTTAGAAGCTATTTCTTACCATAAGTTCGAACGTTGATTATTATTATTTTTTGTTGCGATGCGCGCTCATAAATGCATTGGATATTAGTTTGGCGGTTTACTTTCGGTTTTCGACATACTTAATGAAATGCGATGTATTTATAGGAAATAAAAGATCGGAGCAGGGATTGCATTTGTTGCTTAGGACTATACATTAGGTGGATTAATTGGGAAAAACATGCCAAAATAATTTCACTCTCAGTGAAGAAATGTCCAGATTTTAGGCGAAACACTTCAAAGAATACACGTCTTAATAATCCCCAAAACATACACAATTTCTTTGTCTAAGTTTCTGGGTAAGGCTGCTGCTCCTATGGTTGGTATCTTGTGCCAGTTGTTGTGATTGTGTCATGAGATTCAGATTTCATGCTAGAAAATTTAATTGCATTACAAGATAGAAGGACATCAGGAAAATTCTATCTGTGCACCAGAAGAAGGCATGCAAAAAATGGATTCAACCTCACTATACAAGACAACCCAATTTTGGGAAGGAGAACAAATGCCAGTCGGAGCTCATCTCCATGTGAGAAGAAAACAAAACCCCATCAAGAAACAGACATCTTGATCTTACAATGTTCTCCATGTCTCAAAACACACTTTCCTCATGTATGAAGGATTTACGTGGAGCTGCTTCACCAAGTGAATCCTTTTTTGAGATTATGAACCTCATTAGCTTGACACACAGGATGCATTTTGATCATCAACACATTCAGATGTCATCAGTTGTGGTGTAGATGGTTCTCTCAAAACCGTAATCAACTTAAGGGATATTTAACCTTTTAGAGGATGAGTAATTGCATCTTTCACTGAATTATGTTTCTCTCTGCTCTTTTAAGTGATGAGCTTTTCATGAATTATTGTAATCCATCTTTTCCATTCTGGAGCAAGTTTTGATGCGCTTTAAGAAATCTTGGTTGATTTCAAGTGCTTTAGTCTCTAATGAAGATCTGAAATCTCCTTCTCAAAAGCAGGATCATTTATACCACTGTACTTGTTGATAATCTTGATATTTTTGTCAGAAGCATGGCCATTTTCCTTCTCATGCATGCCCAGGGGTGGGCTTTGATGCAGGCATACAGTTTTGCAAAGGCAATGTTCTCTCCTCCATCTGTAGAGTTAACTTCGTCTCCTGGATAGTAGGTAAAATTTCAACATCGCAAACTTTGCTTTCATGTTTCCAGAATCCAGGCCATTGGACACATCTAATTTCCTACTACAATAAGCTTGGTTTAGCTTTTTCTCCAACTTATTCAAACAGTGTGAGGTGTAGAGTTTTGCATCCGGAACATTGAGCGCCAAACTATTCATGGGTTTAATTTCCGTTGGATTCTGTAATGTTAGAAGATTATGAATCATTTGTCGAAGCACGAGGACTGTTTTCAGTATGGTGGGTGACTGTTGATTCTTCAACAATGTTGTTTCTACAGAATTCCAACTTGGTTTCCAAGTCCTGCAATTCCCTCTCCTTTTCATCCGCAAAATTGGGCGCCAGACTATTCACGGGTTTACATTTTTCATTGGATTCCATCATGTTAGAAGATTTTGAATAATTTGTAGAAGCACGAGGACTGATTTCAGTGTGGTGGGTGACTACTGATTCTTCAATAATGTTGTTTCTACAGAATTCCAACTTGCTTTCCAATTCTGGCAGTTCCCTCTCCTTTTCATCCGCAAAATTGGGCACTAGGCTCTTCATGGGTTTACAGTTTCCAATGAATTCTGTAATGTTAGAAGATTTTGAATCATTTGTATTAGTACGAGGACTGTTTTCAGTGTGGTGGGTGACTGCTGATTCTTGAACAATGTTATTTCTACAGAATTCCAACCGTGTTTCCAAGTCCGACATTCCCCTCTCCTTCTCAACCGCAGAATTGGGCGCCAGACTGTTCACGGGTTTACATTTTCCACTGGATTCCGTGATGTTTGAAGATTTTGATTCATTTGTAGAAGCACGAGGACTATTTTCAGTGTGGTGGGTGACTGCTGATTCTTCAACAATGTTTTTTCTATAGAATTCCAACTCGGTTTCCAAGTCCTGCAATCCCCTCTCCTCTTCATCCGCAAAACTTGTCACCAGACTATTCATGGGTTTACAGTGTCCATTGGATTTTGTAATGTTATTCATGGTTTTACAGTGTCCATTGGATTTTGTAATGTGATAAGATATTGAATCATTTGTAGAAGCACGAGGACTGTTTTCAGTGTGGTGGGTGACCAGTGATTCTTCAACAATGTTGTTTCTGTAGAATTCCAAGTCGGTTTCCAAGTCTTGCAATTCCTTCTCCTTTTCCGAAAGAAGATCGTTGGCTCTTTCTATAGCCTCTTTGTCATACTCTGCTTGCTCCTCCATCAATCTCAAGTACTGCAAGGCCTCCATACGAAGTGATGCCTTCTCCTCTTGCAGTCTGGTAATCATGGCCATTGCTTGATTAGCTGCAATAGTGGCAGCGCTTCTTTCTGCCTCCAACTCCTGATGCAAAGAGTTAATGCAAATTTGATCGTGCTCAACCTGTCGTTTTAGTCGGTCGACAATGCCTTCACCTATAATATCTCCGTCACTGATCCCATCCGAAGATTCATGATGATCAGAGTCGTTTCTATCCAGGGAGGCTGAAACAGGAATTTCATGTGTTCTGGATTTGACCTGTTCATCGCTCGCACTTGGACTCGTAACTTTGGATGATGAACTTACCTCAGAAGTATAGAATTCTTTTGTCAGAAACATCTCTTCTTCATTTTCTGCATAATCATGCCCCAAGCCATGTGTGCTGGTTAATTCATTATTTTCCAGACCTTCAGTAGAAGCATCAGTTGGATTCATATTATCCAAATCCGGTTTATGAACAGTATCGGAAGAAGTTCCCTCAACAGCATCTGCATGCTGCCCTGGAATCATCATTGTACTGAACAAGGGAGTGGCATTGTACGGAGGAAGTTCAGACAGAACGGGAAGGGTGAACGTTTGAGAGAGAGATCCTCTTCCAGCATCAAGTTCCCCAATCAAAAATTTGCTTGGTTTGTGTTGATATTCTGCCCCATTAAGACCCTGCTCTTCGAAGGCATCCGATGATGGAAAATGGGTGTTCTTATTCTCACACAAATCAAGCAGATTCGGCGCATCTGGAACCAAAGGCTTCACCTCATAACCTTGATTTGATTTCAACTCCAAGGCCAATTTGTTGCCAGGTGCTCTAGGTAGACATTGTCCGCCGTACTGATCACACTCGTGCTCACTCCCATTTTTACCCAAACTGCTAGCTTTTCCACCTCCATCCTCATAAAATATGGCCTCCGTCTCAAAATCAGACGATATTACTAGCTTAGCATTCCCCACATGGGCGGATGTATCTAAACTACTGCTCACAGCAGAAAGGTGAGCCACTGTTCCTGTGAACTTATCTCTTAACCTCTTCAAGCTATCCCTCCTGCTGAAATGACTACGAGTCAGCACACGAGGCAGAGGATTCTTAACTTTCGCTTTGGAAGCTCCAAATCCAACCGAACTACCAAACCCATGAAACCTTTCAGCATTTAATATAGCTCCCCATGTCTTGTTGCAGCAAGAACACGTCCTTAGGCCTGAGAAACTGTACTTTATATGCCTATTGAGCATCAAGGTTTGAAGAGCAGACCGTTCCACATCAACCCACAATTTACCAACCAACAACCTACATGATACTGAATTCGATTTGTTCCCAATAGCAATTGGCAAGAAACATTCTTCACACATTTCATTAACATCAGCAAGTTTATTATGTACAGCACAAGATACTAAAGTAGATATCTCTTCTCTATGGCTGCTGCATAATGAGCTCCAGTAACAACCTGATTTCTTTTCTCCAAAAACATGATCAAGCCTCGAGCATAACAGACATGGTGGTTTCAGCTCACAAAATTGAGCGAATTTTGTGAGGAAATACGTTAATGCCGCGTAGATAAACAGCAGAAAGATTAAGATCCATTCACAAGGGGCGGATGCCAAGAATGTCATGTATCCAGTGGCTGTCCTCTTCTTCACTGATGGTCTCTCCGCAGCCATTCTCAATCTTTCTTAACTTCAAAGGTTACGTTCTTATTCTTACTGCAAGCAATCAGACGAATCTCAATCACCCAAATTGGGACACTGAAAGCTAGATTGATAGATAAACTGCACATGAAAAGAGTCATATAGTAGAATGAAAAAAAAGAAAGCTCATATGTAAGCAAAAGCACGAATATTTCCAGTTAAAATTCATGAAACAACTAACCTTTACGTAAATTTGCATGATAAGCAATGTACACTCAAAATCCGCAATGCTCAGCCAAAAAAAAGGATGGAAGTAAAAAAAAAATTGTGTACTTAGAAATGTAATTTACACATGAGAAGATTTTTTTTTTTTCCCGACCGTTCACCCAACCATTTAGTGATTCTCACGGTCATCTTTGTTGGACATTAAGGCCATCTATGAATTTGAACCAAGTTTTTTTCTAAAAAATGATTATAAGAGATGAGGAACCCGGAATGTCAATCAACTAGCTGTGCACAAATCTAATGATATAGCCCATCAATTTTTTTTTTTTTAAAATAAAATCGATCAAAATGCCCCAACATATATAATCTTTGAATCGCCACTGCCGATTTATATAAACTGCAAAAACACGAAAAGTGGTATGCAGACAGAAAGGAAGTGTACCATTTTGTCAATTGGTTGAAAGGCGGAGAGATTATCATTATGACAGAGGATGATTTATAGCTCATCATCATCGGCCATGGAAATTATGGTAAAAGAAAATAGAGTTTTCACCAAAGATTGCGAAAATTTCAAAGAGGTCCTGATCAAGAAAACCATGGACCGTTGGAACCAACTGAAAATTTCAGATTTGCTAGGATGTCTGGGTACCTCAGGCTTCATTTTCTTTGTCTTATTTTTATATTCCACTTTGTAATTGTAACAACATATTCACTGTAAATTTGTTACAAATATCAATGGATTTTTAACCGTAACTTATTTAATGCTCCTTATCACCATGGAGTATCCTTTTGTTCTAGTTTGGGAAGTGATTTACTAAAATTGAATCTGGTTCCGTCTCGAATATTGATGACTCGTGAATACAAAATATAACCAGGTGTAAGTGTAAGTGTCAATTGAAACGGATTTGGTGTAGGAGCCTAAACTTGGACATTAGATTTTGTAGAAAATTGCAGGAGTGATATAACTTAATTATATGACAATAATGTTAGGAAATGTGAATGAGAGCTGTCAGATCACAAGCGGTCTGGTCGCGAGCTGTTTCAGGTCGCAAGTTGTTTGGTTGCGAGCAGAGTTGACCCTCGCGAGCTGGGTTGACCCCTGAGCTGATCTGGCAGGCGTGCTGATCTGCATCGGATCAAATCGATTCTTCTGAAACAGTGCATATGTTCATGCTGGAATGCTGCAAGCTCCGTTTCCTCATGAAGCAATGCAACTGTTCGGGATGGAGTTACTCGAAACCATGCGTCCATTCAAGTCAACCGACTATCTATTATAAATACAGGTAGTTTAGGTATTCGAGATTCATTTTTTCTGCATTCTCTAGTTGCCTTCTGCATTATATTTGTCCTCTGTTTTCCATTCATTCTGTTCCAGACTCCAACAAAGTTCAAACACTTATTTTGTTCACTGGAATTACTCAGTGTGGTGTTACACTTCGTAATTCGTAGGTCGTTGTATCTTAGAGATGACTGCTGTAACGAGAGCACTATATTCGAACAATTTCGTCTTGCGAAAAAAGAACTTTTTTCGTCGCGACCAATATAAGATCGTGAACCATTGACGGTCATGTTAGAAACCCCAACAAATACTGTACTGTACAAGGATCTCCAGGTTAAAAAGAAGAAAATAAATTGTTTCTATGACTATATGACTCAATGATAGTTTTTACTTTTCCTTTGTTATATTTTATTATGTTAAATTGCAGTATGACTGCTATGGCATAACTTCTATTCGAATATATTCATTTAAATGTCAGTATAAGCATTCATTGATTTTTTAAAAGTATGATATTAATATAAGACAATAAATTTTTATATTTAATTTTTTGTAAAAAAAAAGAAAGCAGACTCACTTAAATAAATTGGAGTATGTTTTACAAGTAAGGCGAGGGGTACTCTTGTAATTGCAGAAAATCTGTGCTGATGACCTAAATACCCTCTTCTGTCCTCTCCACATCTCCGATACCCCCCGTGCCTCAGCCTCTGCCCTTCTAAATTTTCCAATTTCTTTTGCCCTTCCTTTTTCCAGGTATTTTCAATTTTCTCCTTTTCATTTATTTGGTTTGAATAAAGATTAAATTGATTGTCGCCCGCCAAAAATGGGGCCCTCTCGACTTCTCTTCCGATGTTTGATGTGTATGATTGAGATTTGATTTACTTCGATTCTTGTGTTTGTGTGGGAACACTGGTTCTGCTTTTCGCATTACTTTTTACTTTTTGCGTTAACTCCTGAATTTTATGATCGTTGATACCGGGTTTGTGTAGCTGAGGTTTTGCTCCGATGTATTTGAACTATTTAAGTTTTCGGCTGGTCGGAGTTACGGCTTTCGTTATTAGTTCTGCTAGTGGAAATTGTTCGTAAGTTGCATCACTTTTGAAGTGTAGTGGTTATAATTAGTGAATATCCAGACTCTTTGGTTATCTTCTCTGATTAATGGTCTAGCTAGCATTTGTTCGCATTTAGATGCGATTTTTATGGATGCTGTTTAATTTAATCATTATGTGTTGTTGGTGAAGAGGGGAAGTTAGAAGTCCTGATACGATGGTGATTTTATGTATTAACAATATCATTTAACATGGCTCTCCTCAACAGTTGCTGGTTTAGATTTGACTGGAGCAAGGTGGTTAGAAAAGTAAGTGTGAAGCTACTGGGAGATTCATCTGCTTTTACATGATATGGCGAAACAGGGCCAGATAATTGGTCAAATGCGAGCTATACCATTAGTTCCAAACCCGCATTTTGGTCCCCTACATGAGCATAGTTTGGTGGTGCAACAGAGTCATGATTCTAAGGCACGAAACTTTGGTCCTGAATTGGGCTTAGCACCAGTTGGAGACGGTGAGTTGAGTTCAGAACAGGTTATTAATCGTGCTTATTTTCTGGCTCCAGTAATTGACCAGGATATCTCTCTCCTGCATTGTGAAGATGTTGAATATCATAACGTGTATGATCAAGATCAAATTCATGAGAGTAAGTATGAAGTAGCTAATGAGAATGTATTAGATGTAGTTGAACACGGGGAAACCTTAATCAATCTTGATAGTGTAATCGTGAGCCATGATAGACAATTCAATCTTGCCTCAGAAGATGATGAATTGGGTTTTCAAGAAAGTAATGATTTGGATGTTATCGGCAATCCTGGATTGGTTGCTACTTCTTCCCCCAGTTTATCCCTTCAGCGGCCTAAGTATGTTGCTGCCTCCCCTATTGTTCAATCTCGTAATCTGACTCTCACTTCTACACATGAGCTGGAAGTTGGACAAGAGTTCCCAGATGTGAAGAGTTGCCGCAGGGCTATGAGGGATATGGCAATAGCCCAGCACTTTGAGATACAGACAGTCAAGTCTGACAGAACTCGTTTCACTGCCAAATGTGCAAGTGAGGGATGTCCATGGCGAGTCCATGCAGCAAAGCTCCCAGGTGTTCCTAGTTTCACCGTTAGAACAATTCACTCTGAGCATAAATGTGGAGGAATAGCACATCTTGGTCATCAGCAAGCCTCGGTCCAATGGGTGGCTAGTTCTGTGGAGAAGCATCTTAGGGAAAATCCACATTACCAGCCGAAGGAGATACTAGAGGAGATTCACCGTGTTCATGGCATAACGTTGTCATACAAACAAGCATGGAGAGGGAAGGAGCGATTCATGGCCTCTCTTCGTGGTTCATTTGAAGAAGATTATCGCATATTGCCACAATATTGCAACAAAATCAGAGAGACAAATCCAGGGAGTATGACTTCAATTTGTACCAATCCAGTGGACAACAGTTTCTTGCGCCTCTTTATTTCGTACCAGGCATCAATATATGGGTTTGTTAATGCATGCCGGCCTCTTATTGGGCTTGACAAGACTGTTTTGAAAAATAAGTACCTTGGGACTATGCTCTTTGCCACAGGTTTTGATGGAGATGGTATGCTCTTTCCTTTAGCGTTTGGTGTTGTTGATGAAGACAATGATGAAAACTGGATGTGGTTTCTTTCTGAGCTGCGTAACCTTCTCGAGACCAACACCGAGAACATGCCAAGGATTACTATCTTGTCCAATAGGCAGAAGTACATTGTTGATGCTGTTGAATCCAACTTCCCGACTGCTTTCCATGGGTTCTGCATGCTTCATCTCAGTGAGAGTTTTAGGAAGGAGTTCAATAACAGTGTTCTAGTTAACCTTCTCTGGGAAGCAGCAAACGCTCTTACTGTCTCACATTTTGACACAAATATCAAGGAGATCGAAGATATATCCCACAATGCTGCTTATTGGGTTCGACGAATCCCACCACGGTTGTGGGCTGCTTCATATTTTGAGGGACAACGTTTCGGACACATGACATCCAACATAAATGACACCTTAAATTCTTGGATTCTTGAAGCATCTGAGCTCCCAATAGTGCAAATGATGGAGTTTATACGTAGGCAACTAATGATCTGGTTCAACGAAAGGCGAGAAGCCAGCATGCAGTGGACATCTTTATTAGTTCCTTCTGCTGAGAGGCATGTCTCTGAGGCTCTTGAACGTGCACATACACACCAGGTTCTCCGAGCAAATGAAGCTGAATTTGAAGTCATATCTCATGAAGGGACAAATATGGTTGATATCCGAAAGCGCCGTTGCTTATGTAGTGGGTGGCAGCTATATGGGCTTCCTTGTTCTCATGCTGTGGCAGCTCTTCTTTCTTGCAGGCAAAATGTTCAACGGTATACGGAGGGTTGTTTCACCGTGGCTGCATACCGAAAGGCTTATTCTCAAACGATACATCCTGTTCCTGATAGAACCCTTTGGCAGGAAATGTCTGAAGGACAGCATAGTGAAAGTTCTAATGGAGAAATTGTTGTGAACCCTCCAAAATCGCTAAGGCCCCCTGGGCGACCGAGGAAAAGGCGGAGTAGTGCGGGAGACCGTGCTCAGGCCAAGCGGGTTGTCCGATGTAGCCGATGTAACCAGACGGGGCATTTTAGAACAACCTGTGCCACCCCTATATAAATGTCTATTATAATATAGATAGATACCTTGTTTTTCCTGTAAAGAATCATGTGGTCCTTGATTTGACCTGTAGACTTCTCAATTTTTAGCGTGAAATATCTCGAGTCATTTGCTGACGGAGCTTTGGTAAGTTTGTAAATAAAGTTAATCCGCAGTCGAACTCCCTGAATTAATACAGAAATTCGTTATTAGATTTAAACAAAAAGGTTATTTTTGGTTTATTTAGCTTAGCGTAGGTTGTTTTAATTTTAACAAAAAGTGCCAGATTGCAAGAAAAGAAGAGAGATCAACTTATGTCTAATGTTTAATCTCTTGGCTCCACTAAGTTCCGCTCACGTGAGGTTTTTCGATAGGCCTACTACTATCTTTAGTATTCAGAGCCCAGCAAGGTTGGATTTTCTACAAGATTTCATGCTTTGGGTAAAGATAGTTTCTAGTCATTTACTTCTCTATACCCTTTTTTTATTTCCTCGGAACCACAAATTCATGTATAGAGGTTTGTTGTTTATAAGTTATGGTGCTGTGTTACGTAAATAATTGATGTTCTTTAATTTGATTTGGAAGATTTGAAGAAAAAGATTCTGACTGGTTTGGGGCAATAACAAATTAACAATCACTGATTCGCATTTTATGTTTTGCCTTATTTTTGTTTCCCCTGGAATGTAGGTTAAATATAACTAATAGATTCTAATTGGGTTCAGTTTTGACAAAGAATTTGACCTATTCGGCAATTCAGACGGTCGAGAAGAATTCGATTTATTATATTTTCTTCTTTTTATATCCTTTTCTTTAAAAAAAGGAGATGCATCAAACACAGAATTAGAGAACAAGTTTTACAGTGTAGCCTAAAGCTAATGGAATCGCATCCACACCTAGGCCTAGTAGCTCTATTCAATTTTCATATGCATATTCAGCCAATGAGCCTATTTGGTCCTAATAAGGGAATGGAGAGCAAGGGATAAAACATAAAACCAACTCAAATGTCTTTTAAAAACAGAATAAAAGGGAGAAACCACATCACAGTTGAGGTAGGAAACAAGGTTAACCAAGCTACAAAAAACTTTTGCAAATCAACAACACAATGCATCAAACGCCACAAGTAGGGAAAATAAGGGGCTTTTCAATGCAAGCATTGACAGACAAGTTAATAAGACACTACTTATTGATCAAATATCTAATATCCATAACTTGTACCATACATTGAACCATATTCTCCAGCTGGAGTATGGCCAGCTTGACCTGCGGCATTTGATGGTGGAGAGCTGTAGACAGGACCATGAGATGAATAAGAATTATAACCGTGATTAGGAGGTCCTCCAGCAGGATTCTGTGCGTTGGCTACAACCTCAGCAATGGAATTCTACATCATGAAAAATGTAAACATTGTGTCATTAACGGTTATAAACAGGATCAATAATCTTCGCAGACCAGGAAACCAAAAGATACTGGCTGAGCAATCATATTTCATATAGGAAATAATTAGGTAATACCTGTATCAACTGTTGTGCTGCTTGTACTTGTGACGCAGACCCATTCACTTCAACCGTCATCTCACCAGGAACACCCTTCGTTTCCTGAATCGCAATACTTGCACCACTAGCACGACGAATGTAACTAATGTTTGCACCATTAACACCAATAACAGCATCTGCATATGAGAGGGGAATTTGGGTGTTCTGAGTGACCTGTAGAACACAGATCATCAGAATAAAGAAAGAAATTCCAGGAGATGTTCCTGATAACAAGAGAAGTTTCCTGGCTGTCAGAGTATGATTTTTGTATATGTGCAATGTGTGTATAGAACAGATGGGATAGGAGAAAGTAAAAGGAAATTGGGAGTATTGAGTCGCTTCAACCCACAATGATCAAATACTTAAAAAGATAAAATTTAAGATTCTGCTTCATCAACTTTCACAAATAGAACAGTATCGGAAATCATATATCTAATTCATGATTGACTTGAGGTAATCATCCTGCGCAAGTAGCATGCCAAGAAGAGAAACACCATGCGGGCCCTTGCATTTCCTACTTGTAATAATTGAACATTCCAGGAGTTGTAAAATTTAGGAATTTAGATTGTTGCAGATATTACCTTTGCAATCACTGCTTGCTGGGGCTGAACATTATTTGGGTAAGCACCCTTTGTCATGTCTCTGTTATAACTATGCGGGCCTGTGCGCGGCTGCTTGTCCATGTCCATTGGTGGATAGTAATCATCATATTGACGTGGTTGCTGGGTCATATATGGAAGGTTTGACCCATAACCATGTCCACCAGGATTCATGGGAAAAACTGGTGGAGGAGGTCCCCATGATTGGGATGGCGGCATGTTCCGGTTTGCTCGAGGATTTGGAGTTTGCATCTGATCAAGTGAAGTAATAGCGTAAATGAGTCAAGTTTTAACTGGGAAGGCATCGAACATGAGAACATGATTGCACCAGACTTGCCTGCATTTCAAAGACTCCAACAACACTCCGGTCAACTAAAAATTTCCGCAAGTGTGTGGCAATTAATTCAACTGCCTTATGCACCCCTGAGGGTTCCCCTTGTATCTCAACTAAACTATCATCGGGTAAAGCAAACACAGGCAAGTTGTCTGCATAAAATATTACATCAAGTAAAACATAAATCAACCATTCAAACAAAGAAGCAATATCTAATGGGTGAACCAAATTATGAAGTAAAGTTCATGGAAGAGCTCATATGCTTAAAAGATTCGATATATATCAGGTGATGAAAGCGGTTATGTCTAAAACCAAGTGTCAAAGAACTGGACAAGAGGGTTTCAAAATTTTTAATGAGTTGTAAGAGGTTATAGTTAATACTACAATTTAAAAATAACTCACACAAGAAATTGATGTGCTACCAAATTTAAAAGTTGAACAATCTAGGCGTAGAACTCAATAAAATGCATCATGTTTTCTAGTTGTGGTCTTACAATATACACAACTCTGTGAGAATCCAAAGTATAAAGATACACAAACATTAATAGTTACCTCCTCCAAGGACTCGAATATTACAGTTTGAATCATCTTGAACGGACTTTATAGTGGCACCTTGCTTGCCAATCAAGCTGCCAGCCTGACTTGCAGCCACGAGTAATCTTGTGCAAACTGTTCCACCTGATGGTGTGTTAGCTGTATCGGTATCTGAATCAATAACAAGTTTATGGATCTTTAAAAGCCCATCCAAGGCAGGTGGAATTGAAAGTTCTGGCTCTTCCTTTGCTGAAACCATCACCTGAGGGAGATAAACAAGATGATACGGAAAAATTAGTCAATGAATTAGTCTTTTAAATAGAAGAAGAACTTTTTACAGTACAATAAAAACAAACCACTAATGAACAACATGAGATAATCAGCACTACAGGTGATCTAACTATTATGGGGACAGGACAAACAAAATTTTTCCAGTAAATGTAAAGTATATGATCTTAACTTACACTTGCAGATGATCACCAACATCATAAAATTACCATAATATTTCACAAATTTTAATAGGTCAAGTTTACACGAAGATATATTTAGCAAGCTACTTGCACAAATCAGACGAGGAAGTGACGAACGAATCATGCCATATATACACCCAACTTAATTTTATGGGGAAAATAAGTATATGGCATGCAATAAACTCCAGTGACATGAAATCAGGCTCTTCACAAAACTAATTGGCAAAATGCCGAACTAAAGTGAATCCCACAACACAATACTCAAAATATTTAATGAATCGATTGAAATCATGATTTCAACAGTACTGGTATCATATGTTACCACCAATCAGATTAGTCATTAGTCACTAAAAATAATGGTATATGCAGAATCATAATGAATGAGCCAAGACTAACCATTATATGCCATGGTTCACTCCATATTCACAAGTATGCATGTTTCATGGATTCAGATATTTTCTACAGGTCGAACTTTTTAGAGTAAATTACTTACTTCCAAAGAGAAAATCAAGTTTTACATGTGCTTGTGTTAGGTTTATGATGTCTACTTTATTTTTAGAAATTCTTTTTTGCATAATAAGAACTTAAGCTTCAATTTATCTTTCCTCTACTAGTTGTCATGGTAACTCCTCATTTCTTTAAAGTTTTCAAGATATCAATGAATTATTAGGTAAAACATGTTTTGGTTACATTGGTGATGTTATTTTCTGTGTAGAGTATAATAACTTGGGTTACAGACCAATCGACCAAGTTCTGAAGTTACCAGATATAGAGCAATGCTTCTTGGAACAGATGATTGCACAAAAATCAATCTGATAGGCTCTTAGTCCTCCCCGCAAACTGGATCTTTGATTTTTCGGGTTTGAAGGCCAGAAGACACTGGATATATAGAAATCTTGCTTAATTGACGAAACCTGCATGGACTCATCTTGGTCACCATAATAAAATAATCTCTTGATTAATTTTTTGGTTGTCATGTATATGCCTCGTTTAACCTGTCGTGAGTTATTCAGCATTTCACTTGTTTCACAATTTTCAGTCTTGCAATATTCCAATCATCAATTGAATTTAGTCAATTTTCTTCCACCTAATTATCACACTAATAATTGTTACAAGTTTTTAAGGTTTCTAACTCCATAACTCATTAAGGTTCCATAAATATATGCTCCGATGTACTGTATGTAGAAAGAAGTTTCTGCACTATAGTTAAGTGTAATTATTTGCATTAGTTAGTATATTAATCTAAACAAAATAAGTCAACTTGTAAGAGAAATGTATAGTACGCACTTGACAGGAGGATGGTTTTGCGTGGAAAATGTGTGACCAAGCACGTTGGACACACATAAGTTGCAGCAAAACAAAAGCAAGCACAATCAATAACATGCCAATGACTGAAAGATAAGAACAAACAGTTGAGAGAAACGAAGAATCACCAGATCAACATTGATATAAGTCGTTAGAAGAAACAAGATTGAGAGAATAGGAGAGAACCATGACTATGTTTGCATAATTTATTAAGTGCATCAGTGACTCACAGTTCTCTCAGTGGTTCCAGGAGGACCATCAAGAATCTTAATTCGAGCCTTTGTTTCCTCGCATATTTTCTTAATAAATTCTCCTTTACGTCCAATGATACCACCGACCCTTTGAACAGGAACCAACATCCTGAAAACATTCTCTCCAGGCCATCCAGGCCATTTCTTTTCTACTGCCACACTTGAATCACTTTCATCTTCTTGCACTTCTTCTGAAATATGTAAATTTTCGGTCACATTATCCACATCTTGCACATCATCTATGTTCTGTCCGTTAAAAATTTCTTCCGCCATTTACTGAAATGAGAACTTTTAAGTAAGAAATTGCGTCGAGATAATTCACAGACATGGAAGATCAAGGCAAATTCAGAGTCAAATTTCACAACCAAATCAATTCCTTTGCTTACAAAAATCCATATCAAGATCGTGTGCAACTAGATGAGTGAGAAAAAAATCAAGTATATCCAATTCTTAAACCTCTGAATCAAAGAAAGCAACAGACGAAGTTTGGGCTCTCCAAGTGGATTAGAATCATATCAATGTTATAAAGCAAAACTTAAAATACCACTACCCTAATTCCACTTTTCAAGACACCAACAGTAACAAGAGACGGAAGACCTTAGGAGATAACATATCAAACGAAATTATAAAAGACATGCAACACATTTAAAAAAAAAAACATTTTACCACACGCCCATGAAACAGTATGACCAATTTAATGTGAAATAACCTAATGCAGAGAGGCATGAGACAAAACATATTTTACCGAAAAGTAAGAAGCACCATTTAATTCGAAAATGGGGCACAGTACATCGGCATCAAAACATAGGTCAAAACAGGTGGATTTTCAGTCACTCCAAGAAATATTTAAAACACATAAGATTTATCTAAAAAACATTGAAACAAAAAAAATAAAATTTATCAAAACAAAATGACGGGACTATGTAACATAAAGCCATTCAAATTAACAAAAAAACATCGAAGTAGCGCCTAACCGAACCTCATAAGCTAAAACCCTAAACCAGGAGGGAAAAATTAAAGAACTTTACGAGTAGTAAGTACAATTAAACCAAAACACTTCAATGGGATTACGCATCCACTTACATGCTTGAATAAACGAGACCAATTACACAGCAAGAAAAAGTGCAGCCTGCAAACTGCGCCAGTGAGCGAGACAAATCGGACAGGTTTTTATGTGGTGTCGCCCTCCCAAGTTCTGATAATCGTTTCCCCTCCTATTTTCGTCTCTTCACTTTTCTTGGACCTAAAATTTCAGAAATTGTAATCTGAGCCCACTCTTTTTTTTCGTCTAACCAAGACTCCAAAGTAGTCTTTGTTTGGCCCCCTTATTAAAATCACAAGGTCACCAATTATTATCTATAGAGTTTGTATCCAATTGTCCATATAATTTTTTTAAACACTTTCTCATATATATTGCAAAAATTCATTGACGTTATATATATATTATCTAAACACATATTAGGATATGATTATGTTTAGTAACTAGGAATGACATTTTTGTTTTACTAAAAGTTTGAATGAACCTAAATAGACCATGCCACGATCCTCTAGGATTTATGGCTAAGTCCCAATTTGATCGATAAAACATAATTGTTAAATTATTCGAGTTTGAGAAACTATATTATTGATTAAAAATGATACTTTTGATTTTGTCGAATTCTATGATCATAATCAACGGTTCAAAGGTAAATAAATCATGTGGTGTGCAACGAACACATACCTATTGCATACCCCCAAATAATACTATCGCATGACCCCGTCCCCACGGACACAAGCGAGTTGGTAAGACCTGAGGTGATGTGGGGGAGTAACTTCCCCAACTTCACGGGTTCAATTATCGTGTGGAGCATATTACAATGAAATATTGTGGGGGTATGCATTGAAATTAATCCGTTATATGGTCCTCTCCTCCGGACCTCTGCCTACTCATGCATATCCCTCGATCTACCACATGTATGGGCCAAGAGGACTCTGACATATATAGGGGTCAACCCATTAATGGGTTAACGTTTTTAAAAAGAATACTATTGCATGGCTCCAATTTCATACATTTATTGTTCGTAAGAAATGTCTAAACAATACCCTTTTACAAACCTAAGCCAAAGGTTATTAAACAATATGATAAATGAAAACTTGTTTTAGTTTATTTAGTAACAATATCTTTTTAAAATATTGTTATGAATGGATTATATGAATTATAAATCAAACTACTTGCGTAATTCTATTGACTAAAAATATCGGTTTTGAATAAGAATATAAAAAGCAAATAGAATAAGGATACCGTTGCTACAGTGCAATTCCATACACTTGAAAATAATGTTAATTAAGGTGTAGCTTTTTAAACAACCCCACCGCTTGTTTTCCTTTTCAAAACAAAACACATATCATGTCCATTCGCCATAATTTACTCCAAACTCTAGAGTCCCAATGGAGAGAGCATTAACTGTATATTTTGAGTTTACATTTTGCATAGAAGATGTGCTAATTGCAGAATAGGGAAGTAATTATCCCATTCCATTTTCGCCGTTCTCGGATGAAATCAAATCATCTCAGTAGTGTTGCTCAACGAGCGAGTTGAACTGCAGCCGATATGCGATCGGTGAATCCAGCATCGGAACCAGTAGGACGGTATATATTTCCAAACCATCCGGAACCTATGGTCGAGGTGGCTCCATGTATTTGTAACTGGAAAATTAAGAAACGGACCCAAACTCAAATCCCATATGCATTATTACTAAGCAACGAAGTAGAACTTGATTTGACTTTGCTCCTCATCAGCTTATACATGTCTGCTGCCTTCATGACTGAAGAGGAGGGTGAGCTTCCCATATAAGACTGGCATCAAAGATCAAATCATACCCGTCCCTTTTTGCCTTAGTGGGAGGATAAAGACATATCCTTTGCTTCAGCATAAACACAACGTCAACCACCTTTTTATTCTATGTCAACACCATACTTTTTCAATCAAAATCAAATCATCCCTACATGTCAAAGGGACAATTTTGTTACCCAAATTAGAGGTGCAAAACAGTAGTTAGATAATATATTTCAAAAGTTGGAATTTAGTCAAGTATCCATTATATATAGAAAAACTTTTATTTGTGTCAATTACAAGACACCATGAAAGCATTGCAATCTTTAACAGACGGACATGGCCATATTCCTAAATGTGACCTTGGACAAGGGTGGTGAAAGTGGATTCCATGGAATATGAAACCGAAAAAAGGAATCCCTCACGTGTATAAAAAGCCAGACGCCATGAAAAAAATGCAACATATACTGATCTAAGCACATACAACTCCATAATTTTCCATCTCTTTGTTCACTCTGTTCACTGGTATCTAATTTGTTTTGAGGGGAGTGCCGTCTGGTGCGAAATCATTCCATATCTGTGTGCGTACCATCAGATCAGATTGTCTCTGGAATGTGGGAGATTTCGGACCAGGCTTCATTCCCCTCAACTGATAATGACTAAGCTAACAGGGCTGAGTATGTGATTCCCCTCACCAGATCTCTCAACAGATCGGATGGATGTGATTCCTATATATGTATAGGTTGTTAAGTGAATCAATAAAAGATGGGCCACTCGAAAAGCATTCGGTGTTATTACCTCACAACCACAAACAGACTCACTTAAACTACATGAATTAGCATCTCAAGGGCCGGAAGATTTGCGGTAAGCTGTAACATTTTCAGAACTGATTTTGATTGGAACTATTTGAAATCACATGCAATGTTAAAGAAGCATGAGAAAAGCAGAGGCATTTCAAGGACATCATGGATCATATGGTATGTGATGTATTCCCCACTTTGGACAAAGTTCAGAGGAGCCTACTGACTGATTATCACATCAGTAGTATTATACAAGGTTCTCAGATATGGAATAGGTTTTAATTTGCGTATAATTTGAAATAAACTCCAAAAATTCCATGATAAGTTAGCATTCATCATGCAACTGGACAAACAACGAATGCGAAAAGAATACATTGACTTGGTGATTCCCCATCAACGTAGCCGCTGGATCTAGTCATAGTGATTGGTGATGCAAAATATTGTTCCTATCACTTGATGTGGTATCATAATCAATTGATGTGACACTTAGTTTCACATTTCTGGTGACGACGTCGGTCGCAATAACATGATGGTCAGGTTATCCGATTGTACCATGAGGCTGATACAATCCGTTCGGCCGTGATACGTATATAAATGAGTTGAGTTGCTAAATTTGTTCCTTCCAATGCAACAGGAAAATGTGAAAACCATATGCCACGGCCCACATGTTAGTGGCAGTTTAACAGATTATACAATATACTTAACAAAAAGGTAGCAAGTCAGTAACGGGAAATTAAATGACTTTAGAATGAGGACCACCTTAAGAGGATCAAGAAGTGAAGGTGATGGTGTAGAAGAACCATGGGCGTGATCATATGAAACTAAGTACCAGAAACCTTCTTTGTTGTTTGCAGGAGAAAATGAAGTAAAAAATCAACCAAGCCTCTCCGATAAAAGAGACAGAATAAATCAACTCTTAGCATTACAACAGATAAAATTACTGTACATCTATATATTCAGATATCAGAACAAATAAAAGCAGAGTCCTTGAATAGGAGCATACTAACAAGCATCAATCATATCAGACATTATCCCAGATGGAAACTACTTATGCCATCATGTATTCAGTGTATGTATTAGTGAGATATCACCAGCCGTACCTGCATTTGACCATGAACTTTTTCTGAAGCAAGTTCGTAATGAAGAATATGAGATGCAGCTTCTGTAGGATGTTGTTTAACTCAAGTTTGGTTCAAGATATGGATATATTTGTTTCAAAAAACAGGTACACGCAAAGAGTGACAGTACCATAATCCCCCAAATACGAAGTTGTCGCACCTGCCATCTTAATCCGGTTAAACTGCGCACCACAAACAGGTTAAAAACAATGCAAAGATGTCTGAATTCTAGTACATTCCATCTACCAAAAATGAAAGGACAAACCTTGCTACACATAATACTGACTGATAAATACCTCGCAAATGGAAAACTCCTTGTAGCAATCAACAAGATGTTAAAATAAATGGTCAGGCATGGAGAAGTTCTTTACTAATTCACAGCAGCTACATGGACACACATGTAGATCAAAAACTCAACCAAGGAACGACTTAATACTGGCGAAACTGCTGATTACACAAACAATTTATCACCCTAACTCCATAATTCACTTCCCCAAAATTTAACTTACAAAAGCAGAAAGAATTGACAATGAAAATTGCGAGAATACTTGTAAGGGTAGCCAAAATTCACATAAATCTCACTTATTGAAGACCGATTGAGTGTCACATAAACCCTTCAGTTTCATTGCATACAGAAGAAGCATCCTTTTTATCAACACTGACAACACAACTAGCAAATTGAACATATGCACACACAATACAGCCAATTACTAAAACAAGCTAGAATCAAAGGGGAGAAGCCATAATAAAGTTTGCTAAACAGAATGCAAGGAATTAAATGGACGATTATGCTGTCATCGTAAAAATAGAGATATTGGTTTATCAAAATTTCAATGCACTCGAACGATTTCATTACAATGTTCTCATGTAATTTACAGTGCTACCTTGCAAACAAGCATATTATCTAATAAATATCCTATCATCACTTCTTGCCCTTCTTCCCCACAGCCTTCTTCGCCGGTGATATCACCGTTTTGGGCTTAACGGTTTTCTTTGCTGGAGCAGCCTTCACAGGAGCCTTCTTCTGAGGGGTCTTCTTAACAGGTGCAGATTTCTTCACGGCCACCGTCACTGTGGTGGTCTTCTTTCCTGGAGTCGACCTGGTAGTTCTCTTTGCAACCTTGGATGGGGGTTTCTTCTCAGCCTTCGGCTTCTCCGGCAACTTTCTCTTGGTTCCTGCCGTCTTCGTAGGTGCCGCCGTTTTGGGCTTGGCGGCTGGTTTCACCTTTATAACCGGCCTTGCTTTAGCGGCGGGCTTGGATTTCGCTGCGTTTGTGGCCTTGGACTTTGCAGGAATAGATTTAGCCAGTTTTGCTTTGGAAACGGCGGCCAGCTTTTTCTTAGGGGCGGCGGCCTTGGGCTTCGACTTGGCAGCTGCCAACGGCTTGGCAGGAGCCGGTTTTCGAGACCGAATCGGTGGCAGCTTGAAGGAGCCCTTCACTTTCACTAGCTTACCATTCTCCACCAGCTTCTTCAATTGAACAAGCAACAGCTTCCTGAAATTAGGTGGCAGATTTTTCTGCTTCGACTCGATAAACTTGGTAATCGCAGGCTGACTCGATCCAGTCCTGTCCTTCAATGTCACGATCGCATCTTTTATCATCTACAAACACAAAGATCGTTACATCCCAATTAGTAGAATGACCAGAAAGATCTACAAAGAAGAATAACAACAAACTACTTACCTCAAAGTACGGAGGGTGCGTGGGAGCGCCACGCTTTCTCGGCGCGGCTACCTTCTTTTTCGTCTTGGGCTCTTTCGCCACAGCCTTCTTTGTTTTGGATCCCGCCGGTGGAGGGTCTTTCTCATCTGTAGGCTCCGCGTCGACGTTTGGCTCAGCCACCGGCTCGGCCTCGACAGGTACAACTGGTTCTTCGGTGGAGGCCATTTGGGATACTGTCGCAGACTAGGGTTTGGAGAGATTCGGGATCAGAATCGATCGGGAAACGAATTTATCAGTGGATATTTTCCTCCCTGTTAGCTGATTGTGGCTTGCTGTGAGTCCATTGCAGAAAATTTTGAGGATTTAAATAATGGCAAATATCCAAAAGACGAAAGCTAATTGGTTGATGTAAGTGGACGCGGATTTAAACAAAAGAAAAATTTTCAAATTTGAACCGTTGGATTGAATCTAATCTGGGGTGGCAAATCCTGATGAGGACTCGGATTGGGATGTAGAGCATTGAAAGTTCTTTTAAAAGTGGTGTGTGCTTTTGGGCTTGAATGATATGTGAATAAGTTGAGCTAGATTTGAGAGATTGAGGTCAGGTTTTCTGCATCTTCAAGATAATTTCATAAGCTTTCTATAGAATATTTTTTTGGATGGTAAAGGTTAGGGAGGAGTGAGTTATCGAGCTCCGAAGACACGGTGGTCGGTATAGAGTTTTTCATGGAGCGTGTTCTGGTTTTCCACCATTCTTTGAAAATGTTCGCATTAATATGCCGATTTCAACATCTTGTCGGATACTAGACTAATGTAGGAGTGCATAGAATCAAGAATAGTAGAAATTGGTGGAGATTTGGTATGAAAATTTTGGGATTAAAATACGTTGAAGATGACCACTTTTAAGGAACTAGATTTGATGGTGATTTAATAATTCATTCAAGTTATATTGGTAATTGATTTGGTGTCAAGTTAATGCAACCACAAATTGTTGTTTCACCGTGTCGAATTTTTAATCTTGATGGGACAAAACACTTAATCAAGTTTGCATTTATGATATATCAACAATTACTAACAAAATGTGTCTGTTTTTCGAACGGAACACTATGAATGATTTACAAATCATAGTTTTCATGTGTTTATTTCCTATGAGGGAAACTTTTCGACAATGGATTTGTACACCATTGCATACAGATATTAATTTAACATGGAACTCGGACTCATAATATAGAGCATAATCACTTGAAGAGAATCGAATGACATTCAAGGCATGCATAGTAGAATAGTATGACATTATGTCGAAACCAACACATATGTTTCTTGTTACATGAACATCTTTTTTACTATTTCTATTGAGTGTGAATAACCTCTAGAAACTGTTTAATGTCATGGCGATTTTCAACATATTTGTTCCTCCTATATCCGTCACACTCCCTTCATGTCTAATATCTCCCAACAAATCTCCCTCATACCTCATCTCCGACCCAACTTCTTTCCTTCTCCACGGCTTATGTCTTCCAGTCTTACAAGACTTCCTCGGACTCCATTTTGACATATTTGCTTCTCCGGGATATTCATCTAAATATAAGATTCATAGATGGAGAATGCAGATAAGGGGGAATCGAATCAAACCCAACATCCATAATCAGCCAACGCGACAAGTTTTCAAATTTTTCTTTGCGGTTTTCAGGAATTCATGGCCTGTATATTAGCTTCCGACCAGATTTTAAAAACCTTTTCTGTTCTTTTTTCGTCGGTTCAAAAGTTTTTGTGTCCACCTTTTGTTTCAGATACATAACTTGGTTCTACGAACACATGTTTCCTGTCTTGCATAAATATCTAAAGATGCTTTGTCTATGTTCATATTATGTTATACACATAACATATGTGACTCGGTGACTAGTATATATTAATTCCAGTAGTTTCTCCGAGTACATTTTCAGACACAAGTTAGATTAACATTGGACCCGGTATATCATTGAAATTCTTACTATGTTATTCGGTTTATCCAAAAAAAAAACAATCGAAGTATGCCTTCAAATATCATATATGTTAAGTATAGATATTCTTTTTGTTTTGCCTATAGTAAGTATGTCGTTCTTAATTAGAGAACATTACTCCTTACTCGTAGATAAGAAGATGAGATCAGCTTAGAGCAGTTCAGATGAGAATAAATGCATAATAGAAGAGGGTAGTTCAATTTAGATTGGAGCATATGTTCAAGTGTAGTTCTGTGTACATATTAGATTGGAGTTTCCCAAAAAATCAGTTCACATAAGAAGAGAAGAGTTTAATTAAAAACAACAAATCGGTGTAGCGTCCATATCAGATCAGCACGAGTTACCAGTTTAGAATGGACAAAGCAGTTTGAACAAACTTTACTCAAGCATATCAATAAGGTTCAAACTGATTTGCTCCAACATATCAACATCAGGTCAGAGACAGTACAAGGATAATTAATAGTACCAACCATTTTGTACGATTAAAGGACAACAAAGACACAATGTGAGAAATTTTAGAAACTTCTCAACGGCTAGGAACTTGTGTCTAACGTTCTAATCAGATCAGAGACTATTTATATACAAGTTGAACTGATGAAGAGAAAAAGTCGAGAAAAGACTCTCAGAGAGTAACACTAAGAGTGGCACTTAGAGTGACTCTCAAGAGAGTGTGGAAGACTCTCTGCTGTGTGTGAGCACAGAGTATCGATTTGGACCAGAACAAAATATCAAGATGTGCACCACCAGCAGACGTTGTCGACCTGAAATGAAGATCAACGAAGAAGACAACTGTGCGTGAGAATACAATTGAGAGAATACACTATTTCATATTACATTTCTCGCGCACACACATTACTCACAAATATGAGCAAGACTGAAACAGATTAGACTGAATGTTCAACAAATAAAATCCATGCAGTATTCGTAGAAAGACGTTAAACATCTGCAACAGAGTTGATTCTATGAGTTCAGCTTGGATAGTGTGGTAAGTCCCAGCTGAGTGGGTTGGTACATGTGATGTATAAATCAAAGTCTTCCAGATTGGAAAAAAGGGGGACGTAGAAGGTGATGACTTCGAACTTCCGTAAACAAACTCCAACGTACTGAGTTAGTATTTTATGCATTCATTGTTTAAAGCTGCTTTTAAGCTTTTAATTGTCATTTAGTACTTCGGGTTTATTTCCGCATACCTTTTCCAGAGCAAACTCGATGTACTCTCAGTGCTCAAAACCTTTCAAGAACAGGAGTTATTGCAGCTCCAAACTGATATCAGATCATGGCCGGCAATGCATACTATTTTGTTGTTTGAAATGCTTTTAAAACGCCCACTGTCCTACTCCATGCTGTCCCCCTGTCACGACGTGGTCTGGTCTAGATTCCACGCCCTTGTCTGTGCGGTTTCACTAGAATGCAACTCTATTTTCGATCCTATCAAACTTGAATCAGTATTTATGATTATAAAAGTAAGTACTGAATTCGACAAAAAAAGTTGGAGTACTCAATGATAAAATAAAGTATTTTACAGGGAGTTAATCGATAAGTTAGGGGCTATCAGGTATAAATTATTAAAATATATTATATATGGACTGAATTTTAATACAATAATTGAAATAGACATTTTAATTTAATTTACCCAAATGACGCAATCATGAAACCACATTATTCATATGAAAATATAGTAAGGATCAAAGCCACGCCTATTTTTCAACATGATAAATACACATCGACAAATATTACCGGCGTGCTATATGTCATTTTATCAAGTGCTCATGAGTTTTAACTAGCTGAATTTTAATCATGCATATGACGATAACAAGCTTAAACAATGATATTGAGAACAATATGCATAAGAACACAATGTTTTTTTTTATATACTTTCAAGTGAAAGGTGTGATATTATTTTATTATACATATCTCAAATTATCTTGTAACGCCCCAAAATCCTTAGGACCATATTTATGCATTTCATAAATCATATGGGCCATTTTGGCAATTTATAATTATCATGTATCTGCTGAATTGTTCATTCCAGCAGGTAAGATTGCGCTGCAGCTGATTTCAGCAGGTAACTCCAAAGAGCAATGCACAAGTTGGTTTGAAATTGATTGTAAAATGATTTAAGGAGGTGAAATGATTTCTTTAAAAGAAGGTTTGGTGTTTTACAAATTAAAACAATATGAAGGGAATTTTACTAACTTTTAG
>KV012513.1:2517-16980 GCA_001598015.1 Dorcoceras hygrometricum | reverse complement strand
CAAGAAACAGAGTTTACTTGCCTGAATTCTTGAACACAACTGCAGTAGAAATCCAGTAAATCACCAACACTCCGATCGCCTCCTTTAAAAAGCTTTAAAACTTTTGCTCGGTTTCTTATAGAGAGAGCACCGCTTTGAACTAATTTTTTTTCAAGATAATGATGCATGAAGCAGCTAACATCCTATATATATATGATTTAAAATGCCTAAGGAAGAAGAAACGCATTTAATTCAATATGTCGAAGCCTTCTAAAAGTGTGCTCTGTTTTAAAATAAAATGATGCACATGAAAACCGAACAATTTTAGTTAAAACAAAAGGATTCGATAGACATGCTGTAATTGGCTAAACAGCTGCTGCAATCGTATTCTAACATCTGGAATTTAGATCTTAAATGATAAAAAGCTAAACAATATATATCTTAATTCTGAAACTCGATCGAAACAGAGTTTAATAGAATAGCATTGTAATCCCTCAATCTCAAATCTTTCTAGTTTGTGGCCTCTAAAATATCTGGGCATTACAAGAAACCTCTGTATGTACAACCCATTAGCGTGATTTCAGCAGTTTCTAACAGACCTCAATGTCCCAAATGTCAGAAAAACCACCCTGGCCCTTGCAGAGTTGGACAGAATGTTTGATACAGATGTGGAGTACCAGGGCATGTTATTAAGAACTGCCCAAAGTCGAAACAAATGGTGACCAGCAGGGCTTATGTCATGACAACCGAGCAAGCCAATCCAGATTCTACAGTGGCTACAGGTAAGATCTTGATCGCTGGAATTCCCTCTTTAGCTCTTATAGATTCAGGTGCGACGCATTCGTTTATAGCGGCAGACTTTGCTAAGAAATTACCTGTCAGACCTGACCAAGTGACCATGGGATTTTGCGTAACGGTGCCCTCTGGAGAAGAGTTAGTGTTCCATGACTTGTTTCGTGATTTGGAGATCAGACTTCAAGGACATTTGGTCACTGCTGATTTGATTATTTTACCCATGCCGGAATTTGATATGATTTTAGGAATGGACTGGCTAACTAAGTATGGAGTAGTGATAGATTTCAAACTTAGAACTGTGGTGGTAAAACCCCCTAAGGGAGACTGGTTCACGTTCGAAGCTAGTCAAATCTGCAAGATCCCTCCTATTATTTCAGCTCTTAAGGCTCATAGTTGTTTGAGGAAAGGAGGATTAGGATTTTTGATAAGCCTATCATCCTTAACGATTACCAGTAGGCCCCAGCTTCCAGATGTTGAGATAGTAAATGAATTCCCCGAGGTTTTCCCGAATGATATATTTGGACTACCACCCGATAGGGAACTGTAATTCGCAATTGATTTAGTACCACGAGCAGCACCAGTTTCCAAACCACCCTATCGACTTGCCCCATCAGAAATGAGGGAGTTGAAGAAGCAAATACAGGAACTGCTGGACAAAGGATTTATCAGACCTATCACATCGCCATGGGGAGCCCCTGTTTTGTTCGTTAAGAAAAAGGACGGGAGTTTGAGATTGTGTATAGACTATAGAGAACTGAATAAGCTAACCATTAAGAATAAATATCCCTTGCCTAGAATTGAGGATCTGTTTGATCATTTGAAGGGATCTGTAGTTTTCTCTAAGATCGATTTGAGGTCCGGTTATCATCAATTGAAGATAAAGCCAGCGGACGTCTACAAGACAGCTTTTAGAACGCGTTACGGCCATTATGAATTTTTGGTAATGCCTTTTGGACTCACGAACGCCCCTTCATATTTTATGGATTTGATGAACAGAGTTTTCCAACCCTTTCTAGACCAATTTGTAGTTGTGTTTATCGATGATATCCTAGTATATTCAAGGAGCAGATTCAAGCATGCGAACCACTTGAGGACGGTGCTCCAGACTTTGAAGGATATGCAGTTGTTTGCCAAATATAGTAAATTTGACTTCTGGTTGGAGAAAGTGGCTTTCTTAGGACATATTATATCTGAGAATGGATTGGAGGTAGACCCTGCAAAGGTAGAAGCCGTCCGTGATTGGCCAGTGCCAAAGTCTGTTTCTGAAGTTAGAAGCTTTCTGGGTTTAGACGGTTACTATAGACGTTTTATCAAGGGATTTTCGAAGATCGCTGTCCCTTTGACATCGCTAACTAGGAAACTGATCAAGTTTGAGTGGACTCCGGAATGCCAAGGCAGTTTCGAACAGTTGAAGCAAGCGCTGATTGAGGCCCCTGTGCTAACTATGCCATCTGATCAAGGGAAGTTTGTAATTTACACAGATTCATCCAAGTTGGGATTAGGCACCGTATTGATGCAGGATCGTCGAGTGATTTCTTACGCTTCGAGGCAACTGAAGAATCACGAGAAAAACTATCCCACGCATGACTTGGAGTTGGCAGCAGTAGTGTTCGCCCTAAATATTTGGAGGCATTACTTGTATGGGGAGAAATGCGAGATATTCACAGATCACAAAAGTCTGAAATACTTTTTCACTCAGAAGGAATTAAATATGAGGCAGAGGAGATGGTTGGAATTGGTGAAGGATTACGATTGCACAATCAGTTATCACCCAGGGAAAGCCAATGTAGTCGCTGATGCCTTGAGTAGGAAATCTGTTGGTTTAGCCCTGATATCTGTCCAGAGATCATTGGCGCATGATATTGAGAAGTCTGGAATCGAAGTGGTGCCCAGCGGTAACGCGATAGTGTTGGCAAAACTCTCCATAAGGTCAAATCTGTTAGACCAGATTCGTGAGGGACAATTAGCTGATGAGAAACTCCAGAAGTGGGTAAAACAAGACAAAGAGAGAGGCAGCAACCTCTATTTCTCAGGAGAAGGAATCATTAGATTTCAGGGAAGAATCTGGGTACCCAAGGTCGACACTTTGAGAACAGGTCTTATGAAGGAGGCTCACTCAACCCCTTACTCCGTTCACCCGGGAGGCACTAAAATGTATAAAGATATTCAGAAGCTTTACTGGTGGCCAGGAATGAAAAGAGACATTGCCAGATTTGTCTCCGAATGTTTAACATGCCAAGTGGTGAAAGCTGAACATCAGAGGCCAACAAGAATGTCGAAACCGTTGCCCATTCCAAAGTGGAAGTGGGACTGTATAGCCATGGATTTCGTGGTTGGATTGCCCAGAACTTCCCAAGGGTATAATTCTATTTGGGTTGTAGTGGATAGACTTACAAAATCTGCTCACTTTTTGCCTGTAAAGACAACTTACGATGTGGGTAGATACGCATAATTGTATATAAAAGAGATTTTCAGACTTCATGGCATTCTAGTGTCAATCGTATCTGATAGGGACTCCAAGTTCACGTCCGCATTTTGGAAGAGTCTGAATCGAGCTTTAGGAACAAAGCTGACATTTAGTACAGCCTTTCATCCATAAACCGATGGATAATCAGAAAGAGTGATCCATATTTTAGAGGATTTACTCAGAGCGTGTATTATAGATTTCTCAGAAGGATGGGATCTGAAATTACCGTTGGTTGAATTTGCATATAATAATAGCTTCCAAGATTCTATCCAGATGGCCTCTTATGAAGCTCTCTACGGACGCAAATGTAGAACGCCTCTTCATTGGGATGAGATAGGAGAGCGAAATGGTTTAGGACCAGATCTGGTAGAGCAAACAGTGAACGCTGTTAGAAAAATCAAGGAGAGGTTGAAAGCTGCCCAAAGCAGGAAAAAGAGCTATGCGGACAATAGAAGAAGAGAGCTGAATTTTTACGTTGGTGATCATGTCTTTTTGAAAGTGGCTCCAATGAAAGGAGTAATGCGATTTGGAAAGAAGGGAAAATTGAGCCCCAGATATATTGGTCCCTATGAGATCTTGGACACGGTAGGAACGTTGGCATATCGATTAGCATTGCCGCCACAATTGTCTTCAGTGCATAATGTATTCCACGTATCAGCTTTGAGGAAATACGTTCCCCACCCATCGCACATATTGAACGCTGAACCAATTCACTTAGCACCAGATTTGAGCTACGAAGAAAGTCCTGAGAAAATCCTTCTTAGGGAGATTAGGAAGCTGAGGAACCGTAGCATACCTATGGTAAAAGTTCAGTGGTCGAATCAGACAGAACGAGAAGCTACGTGGGAAACGGAAGCTGATATGCATAGTCGTTACCCAGATTTGTTCGGTAAGTAAATTTCGAGGACGAAATTTTTATAAGGTGGGTAGAGTTGTAGCGCCCCAAAATCCATAGGACTACAATTTCTAGTCCTTTTAATTTAAGGACCTTTTCGAAATCCAGATTTCAGCATTGTCTATCTATTCGAAAGTCGATTTCTATTTTTCAGATTTCACGAGGTGCATGAGGTCTGTTGGATGTATCCTCGAGCACAGGATGAGAATTAATTAGATTTCAGAAAAATAAAATGGTTTTGGATGGCAGAATGACTCTTTTTCAGATTTGTGCAGCTCTTTACAAATCAAAATAGTGATAGGGACTTTTAGTAAAAATTTTAGAGAAGTAGGTGTGGTTCACCATGCCTACTCAAGTATTTCTCCCTGTTCAAAATCATACTCCCATACTTGTGTACTTGTGCACTATATAAACCAATGATTTGTGAGATAAGTTTCATTTTTTCACTTAATAACCTGTTGAAGCTCATCTTGGTGTTCAAGGAGACTCTCTGTGTGACCTGCTGCAATTCGTGAATTCTTAGTGTTAAGGAAAGTAAATCTAATTCTTGCTATGCCATGAAAGCATATGTATTGTTCTCCTTTCGTTTCGCAGTTTCATGCCTAAGGTTATGTTCATGTTCTGCTGATTTAAAATTCTTGTTGATCTGGTTCACAGTAGTTTTGTATGAAAACTTAAAAATATGTTTCGCGATGTTGATGGAGATGATATTGATTTTAAAACGATGAGCATTCCAGCTTTCTGTTCATTGTGAAGTTGTAGAGATGTTCTTTTCCTTCGGTTAGAAAGTAACGTTCGAACTTGACTTCATGAAGCTGGTGAAGCTGGTCGAATCAGATATTTGTTCTGGTTTGATAGGCATAACTAGTAACGTTGCTGGTCGTTCGTCATGTTGTAATATCAAGTTCCTTAAGAAAACTACTGTTCATTTCACGAGAGATCTGTTGACAGCTTTGTTTGTGTTTTCACGAGAGATCTGTTAACAGCAACCTACTGTTCATTTCACGAGATATCTGTTGACAGCTTTGTTTGTGTTTTCCCAGAGAATCTGTTGACAGCAACCTACTGTTCATTTCACGAGAGATCTGTTGACAGCTTTGTTTGTGTTTTCCTAGAGAATCTGTTTACAGCAACCTACTGTTCATTTCACGAGAGATCTGTTGACAGCAACCTCTGTTACATTTCACGTAGAGATCTGTTGACAGCTTTGTTTGTGTCACCTCATAGAGTTTGTTGTTAGAAACCTTTGCACTTTTCACGTAGAGATCTGTTGTACAGCTTTGTTTGTGTTTTCACGAGTAGATCTGTTAACAGCAACCTACTGTTCATTTCACGAGATATCTGTTGACAGCTTTGTTTGTGTTTTCCCAGAGAATCTGTTGACAGCAACCTACTGTTCATTTCACGAGAGATCTGTTGACAGCTTTGTTTGTGTTTTCCTAGAGAATCTGTTTACAGCAACCTACTGTTCATTTCACGAGAGATCGGTTGACAGCAACCTCTGTTCATTTCACGAGAGATCTGTTGACAGCTTTGTTTGTGTCACCTCATAGATTTTGTTGTTAGAAACCTTTGCACTAGAGAGACCTGTTTTCCACTAGCGATAACCATTCTACAGTAGAAGTCTGTTTCCTAACCCGCAGTGTTATTCCATGTTTCCAGACCTCTTCCATAGTTGTTCTCTGCTAGCGATAGTTTCCTACAGTAAAAATCTGAACCTTAATAGCGTTAATGACCCTCAAGACACATCTGTAAAGACTTCTGAAATTCATCTCAAAAACAAACATTGTTTCTTTCAGATTTCTTCCTATCCTCTATTTCAGTTGGATGTTCAGTGAAAATGTTTGTATGGAAAATCGATTTTAAATAAGTGAACCTGATGATGATGAGATCTAGTTTAAACCAGAAGTTGTTTAAAGGAAGAAAATTGATCAGACTTTATGGTTTATGGCAAAGATAATGACAGTCCATATTGGAAGGGTGAGCAATAGACGAGCGGGTCGGTTGCCCCTTCATATTGGGTGAGACTTCACCATATAGTAACTATATCAATAGTCATTCGATCGAGTGCAATGGGACTTTCTTAGCCATAAGTCTAACGAAAATATTTATGGTGGAATCTGAGTTTTTCCACAGAATTGTTTACGATGAGATCTTATGTTTATTGTCTTCCTCTAAACTGCGATTTCTTATGTGATATCTTACGCCTGTATATTTTGTTTTGTTACTCTCAGTTTTGCTTGCTGAGACCCTAGGCTCACTAGCTTTCTTGATGCAGGTGAGTCAGCGTCGGAGAAATTGGGAGGTGGAGTCTGAGTCAGTGACGGCGTGTGAGTGTTTATCGAAAGGCCGGCGATTCCGCGAAGCCATTGCTGTTTTGTTGTTTTGGATCTTTGTTAACCTTGTACTGAGATCTGTTGCAACAGAGAATTCATGTATAATTCCGACAATTGTAATATTCACAATTGTATCATGTATTTGGGAACTGTTATATAAATCTATTTTTGTTAATTGGCGCCAACTATCAGACTTCGAATTTTTTTTATTTTATCATTCCAACCCTTCGATTATCTCTTTTATTTCGTTTTTCTCAAACTCGTGGCCCCGTAAGGTCTAGGTGCTACAAACACTTACCCAAAAGCTTACACTATCAGAGGAACACTCGGGCAAGATTTCACAGAAAACGTGGAACGAACAGGCTCTTCGTGTTTCCTCAAATCCACGGTTCCAGTCTCAAAATTGGTATCAATATGTTGAGAAACTCAAGAGGAGTTCAGAGCCACCAATATCATTCAAAACAACAGCGGGACACGGCGGCAATCGACGGAAGAGAATCACGGTGAACATTAGCTATCGAGGGTTTTGAAGAATGGAGATAAGAGATATCGGGTGAAAATGATCTAAGTGTTGCTCAACACTTCTCTTTATAAATCCCCATGCAACAGCTGCTGTTCTAAAATAATCAGACGACGGGAACAGTAGATATCTTACGACTGGTATTCATGTCTTCTACAACAAAACCAGCAGCAACAACTAGTCGCAACATAATACCAAAGCAATGCCAAAACGACATCGTAGCAACTAAACAAAACGACGCCGCAGCATTCCACCAGCTGACAACAGATTCTACGAAATAACCAGCAGCTGGTTACACTAGACAATCCAGACGCAAGCTTAGCTAAACAAAACGACGTCGCATAAGACACGTCAGCACTGCTGTCAACAACTGATCCAACCAATAGCTGGTAACAATTTCCTCACAACTGGTACCAGACGCAATCCCCAAAACGCAGCGTTTCAACTTATCTAAACGATGTCGTATCACATTCACGACTGGTTATTCAAACCAACAGCTGGTCACCCAGACGCAACTACTGATTTCCAATTTCTACCAGCTGCGAGCTACAGTAGACTTTTGAAATGTGCTACGACTGGTTTCTTACATAACGCTACGTCTTGTTTCACCAAAACGACGGCGTATTAATCTCCTGAGATTCCAAATACGCGTTGCAACTGGATTTCACCACCGACCAGCTTCTAACTCAAAATACCAAAATTACGAAAACTTCCTACAATTAAGCTCTTCTAATCTCAGATGAATTCAATTAATCACTAATATAAAATCTGATTCCTCACAAATTGTCTAAATCATCTAAATAATAAAATATCTAATACCTAAACTGTTAAATACAACTTTATTTCTTTGCCCTCTTTTTCCTTCAATCTCCATATGTGTCATATGTATCTCTTCATTTCTTCATTTTTACAAATTATTATGTAAAAAAAATACGAAAAGCTAAGTAAAGCGTAATTACCTATTTCAAATTCTTGACTTGGAGGAAGCCGATCGATTGCTAACTGGCAATTGGCCAATTGTTACCTGCCGTGGCCAAAACGTAGAGATTTTTTTCTTTTGTTTTTTTAAACAAAAGTATATATATATACTAATTGTTGGAATATAGCGTACACGAGTGGACCATGTTATACTGGGGAGAACCATCGGAACAACTTTAGTGTGAATTAGTGGGCATGACATAATCGAGGCACCGTTGGGATTTGATACAGTCTCCAAACTCAAAAGTCTTCTCTACATGCAAACAACAAAATATTATATATATAAGACCAGGTATCAGCCTGGGCTATTGGGCCGTCCCTGGTTTCAAAGTTGAACTATTGAGTCGAAATCATAAACAGTAAATTCATCACATAAGAACAATTTTACTGAGTAAATATATTTAAACGACATGCTCATATGGAGGTTGGGATTGTGATATAAACCTTTACGAGTATATGAAAATCTTCGGGTATTCCAAAAAGGTTTACTCTTGGGTTACGTTAGGTTTGAGTATTACTCTGGATTGATTAAATCAATCCATATTATTTATCACAATCAATCAAATCAGTTATAATTAGCACACTCAATCAAATTAATGATAATTTATCACATATCAATCAAATTATTTAATTAAAATGAAATGTTATCCTCACTTAATTATTTAAAAGTGTAACTATGTTATTTCAATTTTACTCAAAATTTAAACAGTCAAAATCTAACGTAACTATTATATATTTCATTCAATTTTTAGTAATCACCTCATATCTCATCTCATCTCATCATGACCTCATCATATCCTCATGAACTCTATTGTTTGTTTCGAATCACGCGGATATCCGAACTTGAGGTGAGACACCAACCCAAAAGTTGGAGGGACCAAAATATATGATATTCCACATAATAAACTCATACTAATTAATTAAACAATATAAATAGTAAACCATAAGATCATACATGCGTAAATATAATTAAAGAACATGCTCATATGGAGGTTGAGATTGCGATATAAACCTACTTACAAAGTTGTATATGAAATTCTTCGGGTATGCCATAAACAAAAAGTTTGCTCCTACCGTTTGGCCGAATCATGCGGATATCCGGCTGAGGTGAGACTCCGACCCAAACGTTGGAGGGACCCCAGAATTATATGATATTGGACAGAGGCCGAAATATTTCTTGTCCATAATAAACCAATCCACCAAAAAAAATTCACCTTTAATTAATTAAACAATAAATAAAATAGTAAATCATGATCATGGATATACTCCTTCTATTTGCGTATCTTTCCAGCAGGGATTTATTAGTGGTTGATTTTAATGCGATGATGCAGAAGGAGATGACATATCAAATAAATAGTCCAAAGATTTGAATTTTAAAAAATGTTTGGCTCTGCATATCTTAATCATGCTAAAATGATTATTTTAATAAAATATATAGGTTGAGTCCAACCTTCATTCAAAGTAAATCAACCCATGAAAAATATTAATTTTTATGTCAAAATTATTATTTTTCCACACTGAATGTATTACTAATATGGACTTGGTCAAACAGTCCAATGGATATAAATCCATGATATCATCTCTCGTGAAACCTATTCCTACCCTGATATACTTTTGTAGGATCGAAAACACAGCTCGGAAGTTCAGAGGGGGAGGGTGAATGAACTCCTTTGATAATTTTTTTACGAAAACTGTTTTAAAAAAATATTTACAGCCTGTAGCTAACCTCTAAGCTGAGGTACCAACTTGGAAGATTTCAGTGTAGACTGTTGTCTAGTATAACAAAATATTTGTACGAAAATAACACGATTCAACAGTGAACAAGTTGAAAATTTAAACTGAACACTGAATGTAGTAAATAAAAGGGTTCAGAATTTGTTTCCGGAAGTTTGGAGTTTAAACTCCTACGTCTCCCCTTCTTCCTCAACAGAAAGGATATCCACTAGAAGATTTGATTATTACTGCACCTTTAATGTGAGGAATCAGATTTTAGATTAGTGATTACTGAATTGATTTGGGATAAATCGAGTGAATTTTGAGGGTTTTGCGAAATGAATCTTATTCCAGTAGAATTCAGCAGTTGCGCGAGTTGTTGAAGTCTGTTATCAGCTGTTGGTGGCGTAGGAGTAATACGTTGTCGCTTCGTGAAATCAGACGTAGCGCTAATGCAAGGAAATCAGTTGTACCGCATTTCAGATTTCTACTGTAGCGAGTGAGTGATGCGTCGTCGTTTCGCTATTCAGTAGTAGCGCTTGAAGAGGTTGTTGCTGGCAGCAGTTGCGTCGGGCGTGAGATTTAGCGAGAAAGCGACACGTATTGGTCAACCTTTTGGTGTTGACTGCTGATATATTAGCACAAATCAGTAGTTGCATTGCAGAGGATGTGTTTCTGCTTAGTGACCAGCCGTTGGTTTGAGTAACCAGTCGTGGGAGCAACGCAACGTCGTTTTGATAAGTTGAAATGCAGCGTTTTGGTTTAACGCTTTGTGTCTGTTGTTGACAGCGAGTTCCTGTAGCGGGTGCAAAACTCCGTCGTTTATATTAGTGGAGGTCGACATCGTATTGGTTTCGTGCTAGCGATCGCTGTTGCGGGCGTTAGTTCATCAGATATGATGACGTGTCCTTTACGTCGTCGTTTGAGTTAATTAGCGCGACCAGCTGCTGGTTGTTTTGGAAAAGGAATCTGTTATCAGATGTTGTAGCGCCACGACGTCGTTTTGATTAGTTGATTCGGCGTCATTTTGACGTTCCTTTGTGAATGCATCGTCTGATGGTTGCCGCTAGTTTCTGTCCTCAGATACCTACTGTTTTGATGTTTGATGATTTTGCGAACAGAAGCTGTTGGATTTGAGAGATATATAGACAAGTGTTGATCGACACTTAGACATATTCTGAAACCGATATTTCTTATCTCCAACTTCAAACCCTCGATTAGCTATTGTTCACCCGAACGTTTCTTCCATATATTTCTGTTGATTCCAGCCTTCGTTTTCGACGGTTTCGGTGGCGCTGAACTCCTTGAGAGTTACTCTTTCGATTGTTGCCCAGTTGAGGCTGTAGAACGACTTTGGAGAGGAGCGCGAAGTTGCTGGTTTCTTCGTACAGTGGAACTTGTTAGTTCTTCAGTTAGTTTCAGCTTCTGGGTAAGGATTTCCTACTGTTCTAAGCTTAGTATCAGCTGCAAATACTTTGTTTAGAGGTAGAACCGGAGTTAGGTTCTGGACCGTAGGAAATGTTGAGATTTGAATTAGACATGATTTATTGATTGAGTTTCCTTAACAGATTTGAGGATTCTAGGTGCATCCTGCCGTGAATTGCCGTAGCAGGAGGAAGCTGACTTGCTTCAGTTGTGTTGCCGTGCCTTGATAAATCTTTTGAGGTAGAAATCAGTCATTGGAGGTACGAATTGAGCGACCTTTGCAGCTTTGAGCTTGGACAAGGCTATATTTCGTGTTGTGAAATTTTCCTGCACTGATGGATGCATTTACGTGAAACAGACTGATGATTTATGTGATTTTTTGTTCTGTTTTCACGTACGAATCATTGTATGCATTGATATTGATTATTGAATTGGCACTCATGCATACATATTGAGCCTGACAGATTGATTGATGACCTGATTGAGAGCCACGTTGTGACTAGGGCGACTGATGTGTGGTGCCTGAAAAGTCCAACGCTGTCATCGGAGTGATGATCGACTGTGTTGTCGCATTGGATTACCACAGAGCTGTGATGGGTTTATGGGCCTGGAATATCACGGACCGATGATCTCCGCTCGGTTGATTTTTACTGTATGACTATAGAGGCTCGACCGATTTGGTTTCCAGTTGATACACTGGTCTAGCTATCTGATCCTTGATAACCTTCATGCATTTCATAGCATTGAATTATAGCATGTGCATGATTAGCTGTTTGATTGCTCTTCGTACTGAGGCTTGACTTCGTATTTCTTTTCCTGCTTTTGTGTTGTTTGGATCTGTGTTACCCATTTGCAGGATCTTCAGGTAACCAAGCTGGATCGAGTGGAGTGCTAGCTGGTCGATCCCCGTTCCTTTGAGTCCCAGTTATATTATGATATGTATTGAACCGGGGGATGCCCCGTGGTTTTAAGTATTGGGGATCTGTACTAGATTTAAGTATTGATGTTACCTGTTGTGTTTGAATTTTAGTTAACTCGTATTTTGATTATGAATATTTTGAATGATGTTAACTCTGTGACTTATGTGATCTTTTATATGTCTATGTGATATATCTGCTGTGTGATCTTACCTCTAGACTTGTTTAGATGCCGCCGAGGAGGGGAATAGGTACGACGACTAGACGTACCGAGTGTGAGACCTGGATTTTTATGGAAGATTAATGTTAGATTAATCGGTTTTAAGAATTTTGGAAGTTTTTGTAATTTTGGTAATTGTGAGTTAGCAGCTGGTTGGTAGTGAAAACCAGTCGTAGCGTGTATTTGTAATGCGGGAGATCAAACACCGTCGTTTTGGCGTGAGTGACCAGTCATTGGCAAAGTCTGCCAGCCGATAGTATTTTTGTTGGCGTGCGTTGGGTAGGATCTGCCAGCAGCAACGCTTACGTGGATTTCAGCAGAGAGCGCTAAGGAATTCCAAAACGGTGACGTTTTGTAAGGCATCGACTTGGTGATATCTATTAACAGCAAGCTCCTGTAGCGAAGTGCAATATTCCGTCGTTTGGATTAGTGGAGGCGATGTCGTTTTGGTTAGCGCTAAGAAATCAGAAGCTGGTGTGTTTGCCCCTAGTATCTATCAGTCGTTGCATGTGTTAGTTCAACAGATTTGCTGACATGGATAAGCGACGCCATTTAGATTAGTTGAAACGTTGTGTTTTGAGTGTTGCGTCTGGTACCAGTCGCAGGGATCTGTTGCATTGTTGACGAATCCAGTCGCTGGTTTTGGTTAACCAGCTGTTGACAGATAGGATGACGTAAGTTTTGCGACGTCGTTTAGTTAAGTCGCTGCGACACCGTTTTGCTTAGTGTTATTAGAGAATTCAGCAGTTGGTTTGTGTGACGCCCCAATCCCCATTGGAGTCACGAGATCAAAGAAAGGGAATAAAAGGGAAAATAGAAGGGCTGAAAAGTAAATAGAACAAGCTGTATTGCCTTGCTCATAAAAAAAATCGAAATACAACTATTGGCGCCATAAAATAAACCAGCCTTCATTACAAATTTAAAGTGCAAAATGCGAAATCGCGATATTACAACTACTGAACTCTATCTGAATTCATCTTTGTTGTAACAGATCTTAATACAGTTTTGATTAAGATCAAAGACAACAAAAGTAGCAAAATACAAAATGAACATCGCGGAAATGCAGGCCTTCGATAAACACTAGCACGTCGCTGCTGATTCAAACTCCACCTTCCACCTGCTCCGACGCCGACTCACCTGCACCAAGAAAGCTAGTGAGCCTAGGGGCTCAGCAAGCAAACTGAAAGTAACAAGCACAATATGCAGATGATATAACATAAGGCATCGTTCATTGCATCTATTGTTCTGGAAGTAAATTCAAATTCCAGAGTTTTCGTTTTCGTTAAACTTATGGCTCAGAAGCTCTACTTAGGTCCCATTGCACTCGATCGAATGACTACTGATATCAGTGTCAATATGGTGAAATCTCACCCAATATGAAGGGGCAACTGACCCTCTCGTCTGCTGCTCACCCTTCTCATATGAACCGTCTGTTATCTAAGCCATAAATTCATAAATTTAAACTTTCTTCTTTAAAACACATACTGGGCGAACTGAAATCTTAGCATCGGGGTTCACTTCATTTTTAAAACTCAGGCTTCCTTAAAAAATCGTTTTACTGAGCATCCAGCAGAGACATGAAAAATCAACAGTTGGGATAAATTCAGCTGTTGGCAAGAAATCCAGCTGATGTGAACAGTAGATCAGTTGATGGGTATATATTTATATCGGTAGTCAACACAATTAATTTGGTCAACGGAGTAACAGTAGATCAACCAGTCGTTGCTTTAAGAACAACCAGTCGTTGGGTAGGGCGGTCAGCAGGTGAAAGAAAACTAGACGATGGATATAAATCAGCAGTGAGGTACTTAAGGGGAAAGGAATCAGTCGCAAGCAAAACTAGTCGCAAGCAAAACCAGTCGCAAGCAACAGTAACCAGTCGCAAGCTAAACCAGTCGCAAGCAACAGTAACCAGTCGCAACTGCTGAAATTTTGACAATAAAATGCATCTGCCGATGAACAGTGCACTACTGGAAATTTATTAGGAAATGCGTCTACTGGTTTTCAAAAGAAGAGAACCCGCTGGGGTTAACAAGAAATACCCCTGCCGGCCGAAAGAAACGGTAACCAGTCGCAACTGCTGAAATTTTGACAATAAAATGCATCTGCCGATGAACAGTGCACTACTGGAAATTTATTAGGAAATGCGTCTACTGGTTTTCAAAAGAAGAGAACCCGCTGGGGTTAACAAGAAATACACCTGCTGGTTTTAGCAAAA
>KV012512.1:137466-159635 GCA_001598015.1 Dorcoceras hygrometricum | reverse complement strand
GGAGGTTTTGTTGGATGGCGTGTTGCGTTTTGGTGAGCATGTGTTGGTGGCGAGCTTGATTCGTTTGATGCTGTGGGATTTCGATTGCATAGTTTGGATGGATGTGTTGTCCAAGTATAGGGCCTCCGTGGACTGTTTCCATGGGATTGTGCGCTTTAGGCTTATGTCTGGCGAGAAGTGGGACTTCTATGGCCAGGATTCCCGATCGAAGATCCCGTTGGTCTCAGCAATGGAGATGTTCAGCTTGTTATCCTTAAGAAATGCTGGTTTCCTGATTTACGCTTTGGATGCGTCTTCTTCTTCCCGTGTGCAGCTTAGTGACGTTCCCGTGGTGCACCACTTTCCCGATGTGTTTCCGGAGGATATTCCTGGTTTTACTCCGAGGCGGGAGATAGACTTCAACATAGAGCTGGTGCCTGGCACAACTCCAATTTCTCGTGCCCCGTATCGTCTGGTGCCTGCGGAGTTGAGAGAGCTCAAGGTGCAGTTAGATGATTTGCTGGAGAAAGGTTTTATCCGACCTAGTATGTCGACGTGGGGAGCGCCCATCTTGTTTGTGAAGAAGAAGGATGGCTCAATGCGGATGTGCATTGATTTTCGCAAGCTGAACAAAGCTGCTGTCAAAAATAAGTACCCGTTGCCGAGAATCGATGATCTGTTTGATCAGTTGCAAGGTTCGGCGGTATATTCGAAGATTGATCTGCGATCAGGGTACCATCAGCTGAGAGTGAGAGACCAAGATGTTGCAAAGACTGTGTTTCGTACAAGGTACGAACATTTTGAGTTTTTGGTGATGCCGTTTGGTTTGACTAACGTGCCTGTAGTCTTTATGGATCTGATGAACCGAGTTTTCAGAGAGTTCATAGACCAGTTTGTGATTGTTTTCATTGACGACATCTTGGTGTACTCGAAGACTCCGAGGGAGCACAAGGAGCACTTGGAAATTGTCCTGCAGAGGTTGAGAGAACAGCAGTTGTATGCTAAGTTTTCCAAGTGCGAGTTATGGTTGGATCGCGTTGTATTCTTGGGACATGTGATTTCAGCCGAGGGGATTTCGGTGGATCCCAGTAAGGTTGATGCTGTTTTGAACTGGGAGCGTCCCAGGAATGTGTCGGAGATTCGCAGTTTCTTGGGTCTGGCTGGCTATTACCGTCGTTTCATCGAAGGATTTTCCAGCATAGCCAAGTCGATGACTCAGCTGACGCAGAAGGATAAGAAGTTTGTTTGGACTGAGCAGTGTGAGAATGCGTTTTAACTACTCAAGGAAAAGTTGACTACTGCGCCTGTGTTGGCTCTGCCGTCTGGTTCAGGTGGTTTTGTTGTTTGTTCTGACGCTTCTCTAAATGGATTGGGCTGTGTTTTGATGCAGAATGGTCGAGTCATTGCGTATGCCTCGCGGCAATTGAAACCGCACGAGACTCGTTATCCAGTCCATGATTTGGAGCTTGCAGCAGTGGTTTTTGCGCTGAAGATCTGGCGTCATTACCTGTATGGCGAGCAGTTTGTGGTGTACTCGGACCAAAAGAGTTTGCAGTATTTGTTTTCGCAGCCCGATTTGAACATGAGACAGCATCGTTGGATGGAGCTGCTAAAGGAATTTGATTGTGAGATCAAGTACCAGCCTGGAAAGTCGAACGTAGTGGCCGATGCTTTGAGCAGGAAGGCTAGTGTGTAGGACCGAGCGCTTGCCGCTTTACCAAAAGCTATAGCTGGTGGTAACGGTGCAACTCCAATATTTTAAACCGTATAGCAACACAAGCGCCACGGTTCGATCGCTCTACCTAGCAGGGGAAATTATTGCACTCCAACACTTATTATTTAGAAAGATCTTCTGGTCTTTCAATGGATGGCCATGTGTATTTTCTACAATTCTTCGCATCATTATTGAACCAGGATGTCCCAATCGATCATGTCAAGTAGTTAATATTGTAGAATTTTGAACTACCATGTTTGATTCGATTTGTCTAATATGCGTATAATGCAATCCAGTAGGGAGCATCGGTAGTTTTTCAACTACATATTTCTTACCTGATTTATATGTGGTAAGACACATATATTTCTCATTTCCTTCAGTCATTGACTGAGTATCATACCATGAGAATATATCATTAAAACTCAACAAATTCCTTTTCGATTGTGGTGAAAACAAAGCATCAGTTATCATAAATTTTGTACCATTAGGTAACAAAAACTGAGCTTTACCACAACCTTAAATATAGTCTACAGGATCCGATATAGTATTTACCATAATTGTTAGGACCGAAGGATCAGATCTCGAGATGCAATACTAAATAAAACAAAGACCGTGAGATCTGATCCAATAAAATAAAGAGCACTGCTACTGTTAAATAAAAATTTTGCGCTGCTATAAAGGATCTACAATAGCTCATGGTTCTTGAACATAAAACAGAGCACCAGAGATAGATCTGGTATGAAATAAAAATATGCGAAAAACACCAGAAAAGAATCATAATAATTTAAAACGATGCAAACAGATTTCTGTTAGAAATCTGTTTAACTGTGCGTGTGTGATAACTGTGTATGCGTGTGTGCTAATAATTAAATGTGTATGCGTGTGTGCTAAAATTAAAAGAATACAATACACTGTTGTTTGTTTCTGGAAGTTCGGATATAAATATCCTACGTCTCCCCTTCTTCCTCCTCGGAAGGTTTCCACTAAAAGACTTTGATACAAGTAGACAGTCTACAAGCACCCAATCCCAAAGCCAACAGCCTTGAGAACTCCTAGCACCTCACAACGCTTGTCTTTAGTAGAGTTTTCCTACAATAACAGCTATCAGGTGACGATTGGCATGGCGCCGTTTGAGGCTTTGTATGGTAGAAAGTGCAGATCGCCGGTATGTTGGGAAAAGTTGGGGAGAAGCGGCTATCTGCCCCTGACTTTGTGCAGCAAATGAAGGATCATGTTGATCTAATTCGACAGCGGATGAAAGCTTCCCAGGATCGCCAAGCCAGTTATGCGAATAAGAGGCGTCGACCTCTTGAGTTTCAGGTTGGTGATCAGGTATTTCTCAAAGTTTCTCCGTTTCGTAGTGTTATGCGCTTTGGACACAAGGGAAAGTTAGCCCCTCGTTACGTCGGACCGTATGATATTGTTGAGAGGATTGGCCCTTTAGTGTATCGGCTGTTGTTGCCGCCAGAGTTGTCTTCTCTTCATGACGTCTTCCATGTGTCCATGTTGAGGAATTATGAGCCAGATCCGTCTCATGTGCTTAGGACTGATGAGGTTGAGCTAGATCAGTCGTTGAGCTATCAGGAATACCCCTTGCAGATCCTTGGTAGAAAAGAGAAACAGTTGAGGAATAAGACCATTCCGTTGGTGATGGTACAATGGAGCAAACATGGCAGGGAAGAAGCTACTTGGGAGCTGGAAGAAAAGATGCAGCGCGAGTGGCCGCATCTGTTTGAGTAGCTGTTGAGCTAAATTTCCAGTAGTTTGTAACTTTTGGTTGTATTTTCTTCCCTAGTTGTTGTTAATTGGTTTCTCAGTTATCTTGAACTCTTGGCCTTGTGTTAGGCGAGTTCCTGTTTTGTATTTTGCCGCTGTGTTGTGTTCCAAAGTTGTTGTTGTGATTTCGAGGACGATATCCTTTTTAGTGGGGGAGAAATTTGAGACCTGATTTTTTATGTAAGATTAATTGTTTGGATTAATCGGTATTTAGAGCAATTCTGGAAGTTTTCGTATTTTTGAGATTTTATATGGGTAAAAGCTGGTCAATTTGGTGAAAACCAGTCGTAGCGTGTGTTAGTAACGCGGGAGATAAAACGCCGTCGTTTGGGCGTGAGTGACCAGTCGTTGGCAAAGTCTACCAGCAGATAGTATTTTAGGCGTTGTGTAGGATCTGCCAGAAGCAACGCTTACATGGATTCAGCAGAAAGCGCTAAGGATTTTGAAACGGTGACGTTTTGTGAAGCATCGACTGGGTGATATCTGTTAGCAGCAAGCTCCTATAGCGAAGTGAAATATGCCGTCGTTTGGATTAGTTGAGGCGACGTAGTTTTGGTTAGCGCTAAGAAATCAGCAGCTGGTATGTTTCCCCCTAGTAGCGATCAGTCGTTGCTTGTGTTAGTTCAACAGATTTGCTGACGTGGTTAAGCGACGCCGTAAAGATTAGTTGAAACGCTGCGTTTTGGTGTTGTGTCTAGTACCAGTCGCAGGGAACTGTTGCGTTGTTGAGAAATCCAGTCGCTGGTTTTGGTTAACCAGCTGATGTCAGATACGATGATGTAAGCTGTGCGACGTCGTTTAGTTAAGTCGCTGCGACACCGTTTTTCTAGCATTGTTTAAGAGATTCAGCAGTTGGTTTGCTTTGCATCTGCTGGTTGTGTATTAGTGAGTATCGACTGGTTTTGTCGGTGGGATCTAATCATCAGCAGTTGAGAGTATATATATATAAGAAGACTTGGTCTTCGATTGGATTATTGGATTCCCATACTTAGTAAACTTTTCCCAATTGTCGACCTTTGTTCTTCGAACCCTAGTACTGTTCACCGTTGATTTTATCCGGTAATTCCCGTTGTTTTAGGCCACCGTTTGATGTGTGTGAGGTAGCATTGGACTCCTCTCGAGAAGCTCTTCCTTTCTATACCATTCTTGGAGGCTGTTGTTGGCTAGAGCGAGATCGCGAAGTTGCTGTCTTTGGCCGTGTGTTGCGTCGTTGAGGTAGAACTTCGAATTGTTGTTGATATCTTAGTCTTAGCCTTTGTTTAAGCTTCCTGTTAGTGGTATTGTTGGAATCAGCTACTGGTGTGAGTGTATGACTCCCAGCCGTGCTTTCTGTGTATTAGAGTCCCTTGAGAATATTGCCCTGTGTGTTTCGGCAGGTTGTTATCCAGATTTCTCGGGACCTTTGCTTGTGATAATTGTTGCGCGGTATAAGGTACGGATTTGAGCTTGATGTAGCTGGGAATTTGCGTGAGATATTATGTAAAGCTGCTGGGATGTTTCGGTGAACATGGTTGTGTATTGCTTGCTGAGAATTTGTGTTATGCTAGCTGTTTTATTGATTTGGATACACGCATTGTTTCAGATCCCTCGTGTATTGTATTTTGCAGCTTCATATCTTGTATATTGTTGTTGTTTCTTACCAGGATGCGAGGGCGAGCGGCAATACCGCACTCTCATCTCCCTGCTGGGTTCTGTTAGCCACCATGCACCGATTGGTTAACTACCACAGTTCATGGGCGAGGCAACAGCAGGTTGAGTTGTTTGTTGCATCTGGTATTTGGATGTAGTGTCAAGGCTAGTGGCTCATTACCACACTTTGAACACACCCCGTGGCCACTGATTCGTTGCTGATTTTGTGGAGCTATGTTTGAGTTCCTTGGCTCCCTGTCCGGTTGTAGCCTTCAGCTGTTATCCGGTGTCTCATGCATAGCATCTGCATTTTATCTTATGCATTCCATTTAGCTATTTCATTTGCTCTCCGTACTGGGGTTTGACCCCATGTCCCTCTGGGGCTTGGTTGTTTTCCTTGTTTGTGCTGTTTTCAGGGAATCCAGGTTTTACAGCTGGTCGTGGTTTTAACCCAGCTGGTGGTGCCCCAGGAGGTGGTTAAAGTATCCCAGTTGCGTATAGCATATTTATATCTATCAGTATAGTTAGCCAGGGGGATGTCCTGTGCTTCGTTATTGTATATTGTTGTTGGAGTCTGATACATGTTATTGTTGTTATTGTTATGCTATAATGTTGGTTGTTTTTATAAACTGGGATATATTTTGAGTATTGCGGTATTTTAAATTATATTGTTTAAACCGTCAGGCCAAAAGCGAAAATTTTACCCGCTTTTTGATAGCTTCCGCATGTGTTTGGCTGGTCGTGGTTTTAACCCAGCTGGTGGTGCCCCAGGAGGTGGTTAAAGTATCCCAGTTGCGTATAGCATATTTATATCTATCAGTATAGTTAGCCAGGGGGATGTCCTGTGCTTCGTTATTGTATATTGTTGTTGGAGTCTGATACATGTTATTGTTGTTATTGTTATGCTATAATGTTGGTTGTTTTTATAAACTGGGATATATTTTGAGTATTGCGGTATTTTAAATTATATTGTTTAAACCGTCAGGCCAAAAGCGAAAATTTTACCCGCTTTTTGATAGCTTCCGCATGTGTTTGTGTGTTTTTACTCTTTTTAGAGCACGAGGCCTGACAAAGCTGGATTGGCTCATAGCTCAAAACATGCGACGGGTTGGGAACATATTTCCTCAAAGTTGATACATGAAAAACGTTATGCACTAAGGTCAGATGTGGGGGTAATGCTAATCTGTAGGCTAGCATTTCTACATTGTCCAAAATCTCATATGGAACCAATGAACCTTGGGCTGAGCTTACCCTTCTTCCCAAATCTCATTACGCCTTTCATTCGTGCTACCCTTGAGAACACATGATCTCCCGCTTCGAACTCAGTTCGCGGCTTCTATATCAGCATAGCTCTTTTGCCTGCTCTGAGTTGTTCTTAATCGATCTCTTACTTTCTTAATAGCTTCAGCGGTCTGTTCTACGATATCTGGTCCCAAACCAGTTCGCTCTCCTATCTCATCCCAATGAATGGGTGTCCTGCACTTCCTGCCATAGAGATCTTCATAATGGGCCATCTGAATTGATGCTTGGAAGGTATTGTTGTACGTAAATTCCACCAAGGGTAACTTCGAATTCCAGCTCTCTGAAAAATCTATAATACAAGCTCTGAGTAGATCTTCCAATATCTGAATCACCCTTTCTGATTGACCATCTGTCTGGGAGTGAAAGGCTGTGCTAAAGGTTAACTTAGTACCCAAAGCTCTATGTAGACTCTTCCAGAAAGCTGACGTAAACCTTGGATCTCTGTCAGATATGATCGAAACTGGAATACCATGAAGTCTTACTATTTCTCTTATATAAAACTCAACGTACTTGCTCAAATCGTAAGTTGTCTTGACTGGTAAGAAGTGAGAAAATTTGGTGAGTCGGTGTTTTATAACCGAAATAGAATTGTATCCTTGAACAGTTCTGGGTAAACCAACCACAAAATCCATTGCAATACTCTCCCACTTCCATTCTGGTATTGGCAGGGGCTTTAGCATCCCAGCTGGTCTCTGATGATCAGCTTTGACCAGCTGATAGGTTAGGCATTCTGAAACAAATCAAGCAATGTCACGTTTCATGCCTGGCCACCAGTACATCTTCTGAAGATCTTTATACATCTTGGTACTCCCTGGGTGTACTGAGTACGGAACTGTATGAGCTTCTTTCATCATATCTGATCTCAAGTTATCGACGCTAGGAACCCATAGTATACCTTGATATCTAACAACTCCTCTAACTGAGGTATAGATATTTCCTCCTCTCTCTTCATCTTGTTTCACCCACTTCTTCAGCTGTTCATCTCTCGGCTGACCCTCTCTAATCAGGAGAGACCTCGGTGTGCTATATATATGCTGAGGGTAGATGCTATGATTTGGTGGGAAGGGGCCAAGCTGACTATAGACTTGGCTATGCTCACCTGGGAAGAATTTAAACGGGTGTTCTATGTCAGGCCTCGTGCACAACACAGAGTTAAACCACACAAACAATAGCGGAAGCATAAAAAAGTGGCTTAAAATTTTCGCTTTGGCCTGAAGATTAAAACATATAATTTAAAATACAACAATACTTAAAGTATCCCAATTTAACAACACAATTCATTACAACAGTACAGCATTTAAACAAATACAATTACTACAGCATAAAACTGAATCCCACAAGCACAGGGCATTCCCCGGCTGATAGTACTAGTACATATGCTATACGCTAACTGGGACACTATAACCACCTCCTGGGGCACCTCCCGGGGGGTCAAAGCCACGACCAGTAGAGAAACCTGGGAAACCTGAAACAACACACAGGCAACAACACAAGCCCCAGAGGAAACTGGGACACTATAACCACCTCCTGGGGCACCTCCCGGGGGGTCAAAGCCACGACCAGTAGAGAAACCTGGGAAACCTGAAACAACACACAGGCAACAACACAAGCCCCAGAGGAACATCGGGGTCAAACCCCAGTACGGAGAGCAACTGAAAAACAGCAATATATAGCAACAGATAAAATGCAGATGCTATGCATGAGGAACAGAGCAACAGCCGAAAGCTACAACCACAACAAGGAGCAAAAGAACTCAGGCATAGATCAACAGCTGACAACATATTCTGCAAAGATAGTGGCCACGGTGTGTGTACAAGCATATGGGAATTACCCACTCATCTCTACACCACACCCGACACCAGATGCTTCACAACTGCTCAACCTGCCGTTGCCAACTCATGAACTGTGGTAGTTAACCACTCGGCTCATAGTGGCTAACTAAACCCAGCAGGAAGATGAGAGTGCGGTATTGCCGCTCGCCCTCGCATCCTGGCACGCAACAGAACAACACAACAACAACGCAAGGCTACAAGATCTGAACTGGATATGACAGATGTGTATGCAATGCAACAGCTTTCCATAAATCACGAAACATATTCAACAATAACAATACAGAACAGACACAACATTACACATAATATCCATGCCAAATCCATGCTGTAAGACAAGCTCACATCCGTACCTCCAATCTTCTGTGCAACAATTACTACAAACAGGGTCCAAGCAACGCAGATCCACCACCTGCTAAGCCAACACAAGCAACTACTCAAGGACCGAAGCACAGAAAAGCAACAGCTGGGAGCTACGAACTCAACCAGCGATATCCTACTCCGTCTAACTCAGCAGAGAGCTCTAAACAACACAAGACAGAGTCTGAACACTTACCCCAACAAGCTAGGACGAAAATGCTAACAGACTACACAAGGGAGATTTCTTCGCGCACCTCACCAGCTTCAATCAAACGTCCGAAAGCTATATCCAAACGAAGTGTCTCAGCAAGAGGAGTCCAACGCTGACACTCTTACTTCAATCGGAGCCATCTACCGATGGCAATCGAAGAAGATAAGGTTCGATGAATAGTAGCTAGGGTATCACGACAGAGCTTGCTATCGGAAAATATTTCTAAGTGTCGGGAACAATGAGAACAAGGCCAATCTCCCTATTAAATCTCACTGCTGACAGAACTGGGAACACATCCACCGACAACTTAAGCTATCACAACTGATATACCCGTTCGCAAATAGATCTTGCAACAGATCTCACTCTAAACCAAAACAGATCTCTACTAACTCAAACGACGTCGCAGAGAACTACTGTTGCAACTGGATACGTCACCCGCTACTCACTCCTGAACAACTAACCAACATCTGTTTCTCAACGCAACAACAGATCTCTCACACAGCTGAAGCTAACACCACTCACAACTGAGTCTTCTTCGCTAATCCAAAACGCTGTCGTTCCAACTAATCCAAACGACGAAGTTTAGCTACTCACTTCTGAAACACGCTAGCGCGCTCTCTACTGCTCAGCGACAATTGATCTTGCTACGACCGCTGAACACAACCACTCAGTGACAACTGCTTACGTCACCACTGCTGAACGCTAGCAATCAACGATGACTCAGCACTCACTACTGAACAGATTCTGTGCCAAACTCTAACTCTCCAAAACTGTTCTAAGGACTAAAGCAAAACCCGATAGCTTCTCCAAGCATAACAACTCAAAGCTGATCTCAATAAAACCCGATTAATTTATCCAATTAATCTCATCAGCTTTCGGGTCTCACATTCTATGACCAGTACTTCACAGTGGATGTGAGGGCTGAGTTGAAGAGAAAGTTCTAACTCTAAAACAAGGAGGTATGCCGGTGCGGTATTATATCCGCAAATTTGAGAGAGGATGTTATTTTGTTCCTCTGATATATAGAGATGCGGAGTAGAAGCTCCGACATTTTGTAGATTGATTAAGGCCAACGCTGAAACATGACGTTAGGCTTGCTGAACCAGCTAACTACAGGGCAGCAGTAAACAAAACCCTGCGTGCTGAACAAGATTGGAAGGAGATTGAAAAACAAACGCCAACTGAAACTTCAATCCTTCCAAAACATGGATCTCAGACAATCCAAAAGACCCAACAATAACCAGCAAGGGTCTCAGGGACAAAATCCCATACAAGCTCAACTGCTTAACGCAGTTCCCAAGATGGAGATTAGACAAGTTTGTCAAACTTGTAAAAATAATCACGCTGGTCAATGTCGAGCTGGTCAAGGAGTATGTTTTAAATGTGGTAAGCCAGACCACATTTTAAATAATTGCCATAGTCTAAACAACTCATCACCAGTAGAGCCTATGTGATGACGGCAGATCAGGCTCAACCACACTCTACGGTGGTTATAGGAAAAATCGTTATCACTAGTATGCCTACTTTAGCTTTACTATATTCTGGTGCGATACATTCTTTTATATCAACGGTGTTTTCTAAGAAACAATCCATTCAAACAGAAGTATTAGAGGTAGGTACAGTGGAATATTGTTTATGCAGATTTGATAGTATTACCTATGCTTGAGTTTGACTTATTTTGGGAATGGATTGGTTAACTAAGTATGGAACAATCATAGATTTTAAGTAAAGGACCGTTGAGGTTAAACCACTTGGTAGAAAACCATTTTTGTTCCAAGATGATAAGCGTAATGGGACCCCTAGACTAATATCAGCTCTGAAAGACAAGAGTTATTTGAGGAAAGGATATCAAGGATTTTTAGTTAGTGCGTTATCGATGATAGGAGATGAGAAGGTTAAACTGGAAAATTTCGAAGTAGTGAATGAATTTCCGGATGTATTCCCAGAAGATTATCTGGTTTGCTACCAGATCGGGAGTTAGAATTTGCTATCGATTTAGTACCTGAAGCTGCTCCTATGTCCTAACAGCCTTATAGACTTGCTCCTACTGAGATGAAGGAGTTAAAAGATCAAATTAAAGACCTATTAGATAAAGGTTTTATCCTTCATAGCACTTCACTGTTGGGAGCCCGAGTTTTGTTTGTCAAGAAGAAGGATGCGCTTATGTATTGATCATAAGGAGTTGAATAAGTATACTGTTGAGAATAAGTATCATCTCCCTATGATTGACGATCTGTTTGTGCAGCTATATTCTCTAAGATAGATCTCTGTTTTGGATATCACCAGCTTAGGATTATAGAAGCCGATATCTACAAAACTGCTTTTAGAACGCGCTATGGACATTACGAATTTCTAGTGATGCCCTTTGGATTAACAAACGCGCCTTAAGCATTTATGGATTTAATGAATATGGTGTTTCAACCTTTCTTAGATAAATTCGTGATAGTGTTCATAGATGATATTTTGATTTATTCCAAGAAAAGAACTGAACAAAACCAGCTTAGGTGCATGCTGGAAATTTTAAGAGCTAAGCAACTTTTTGCTAAGTTTAGTAAGTGTGAATTTTGGCTTGAAAAGGTTGCATTTCTTGGTCATATAATCTCTAAGAATGGAATAGAAGTAGATCCATCGAAAGTAGAAGCTGTCCGGGAGTGGCCTGTACCTAAGAACGTTATAGAGGTTCGTAGTTTCTTAGGACTTGTAGGTTATTACCGGCTTTTTATTGAGGGATTTTCCAAGATCCCTCAACGTCATTGAACAAGAAGAACATTAATTATGACTGGACACCCGAATGCCAGTCCAGTTTTGAGATCTTGAAACAGGCATTGATAGAAGCTCCTGTTTTGACATTGCCAAGTGGGAAAGGGAACTACACGATTTTACAAATGCATCAAAGATAGGTTTAGGATCTGTATTAATGCAAGATAAGAAGGTAATTGCCGATGCTTCTAGGCAATTGAAGATTCATGAAAAGAATTATCCTATGCATGACTTAGAACTGGCAGGAGTAGTGTTTGTGTTGAAAATTTGGAGGCACTACGTTTATGGAGAGAAATGCGAGATATTTACATATCACAAAAGTATTAAGTATTTCTTTACCCAGAAGGATCTCAACATCAAGCAAAGAAGATGGTTAGAACTGGTAAAATATTATGATTGTGACATTATCTATGACCTTGGTAAAGCTAACATAGTAGTAGATGCGTTAAGTAGAAAAACTATGGGATTAGCTCAACTATCAATTCAGATACCATTAGCTAAAGAAATTGAGAGCTTCGAACTGGAAGTGATTACGCATGAATGTGCTACAAGATTAGCTGTTCTTTCAATCCGGTCTATGTTAAAAGATCGAATCATAGAGGGTCAAGCGAGGGATTATCACCTGCTTAAATGGAAGCATCAAGATGAAGAGAGAGGTGGAAATCTTTATACCACAGTATATGAAATAGTGAAATACCAAGACAGATTATGGGTACCACGAGTTGATAACTTGCATACTGAGATTATGAATGAAGCACATAACACTCCTTATTTAATTCATTCAGGAGGCACGAAAATGTATAAAGATATGCAACAATTGTTTTTGTGGCCAGGAATGAAACATGATATTTCTAATTTTGTTTCTGAGTGTTTAACATGCCAACAAGTAAAAGCAGACCATCAAAAACCAGCAGGGATGTTAAAACCTCTCCCTATACCAGTATGGAAGTGGGATAACATTGCGATGGATTTTGTAGTGGGTTTACCAAGAACACTCCATGGATTCAACTCTATCTGGTTATAGTTGATAGATTAACCAAATCAGCTCACTTCTTGCCAGTAAAGACAACGTATGATCTAAATAAGTATGTTGAGTTGTACGTGAAGGAAATAGTCAGACTCCATGAAATTCCAAGTTCTATGGTATCAGAAAGAGAAGCAACCTAGGAAGCTGAGACAGATATGCAAAGTAGATACCTAGATCTGTTTAAGTAAATAAATTTCGGGAACGAAATTTTTATTAGGAGGGTAGAGTTGTAACGCCCAGAAATTTATGAATCCACAAAATAAAAGTTGGAAGTTTGAGGGATCTATTTGTAATTCTTTTAGTAATCAGCTTTTTGTCCAAGCTGGTTTACCAGATTAGAGGCACGGTTATGAGGGCTGTCTGGACGGTTCCATTCAGCCGGTTTGTTCCATCTTTTAGTCAAATTGGTTCGTTTTTTATATTTTAAATGTCTTAAAAACGGAGTAAAACTTTATAGGAGACATGTTTTCATTCATGATTTACATTGAAATATTGCATATAAATACTTCCAAGAACCTCATGCATCTTCATTCACAAAAATTTCACTAAAATAAAAACTGTAAAAACGGTGCTCTCTATGAACCAGAAACCGACCAAGTTTTTAAAATCTTTTCAAATAAACCGATCGTTTTGGTGTTCTGATTCTAGCCAGCTAATTCTCTTTAACTGTTGTCAATTGTTAATAAAAGTAAACTATGTTTCTTGCAGTACTTGAGAAAGCATATATTGTTTCTGTTTGCATGTTTGTATGAGCTTATGGTTTGAAAAACGTTTTCTTTATAAAGTTCTTCAAGAAGAGAAGAGTTTGAGATGCTTTCTTTGATGTTTGATTCAGAAAAGTTATTTAGAAAATGTTGATGATGCTCGTTCAGTTTCTTCTTGAGTTTTCTGGGAGTTTCTTGAAGTAGCTTACACGATTTTGTGTCAGTAGCTTAAAGTAGGTTACCGTTCTTGTTTACTGGAGTTTTCCTTAGATATTTTTTATTCCTTCTGACTAAGGAAATCTTACAAGCTGGTAGTTGTTATTGAACTAAGTTCGCGATCTGCTCATCTTTGTCCGAGCTAGTTTTTAAGTTGCGATCTAGTTGCCAGCTTACTCGCAATATGATTTCATTTACACTCCAATTGCGATCTAGTTTATTGTTACTAACTCCCAATGTGATTGTATGGTCTGAGTTGACTTTGTTTGACAAACCAGCTTAGAGTTGATTCTATATTCTAAACCAGTACGTTTGCATGCTGCTAATACTCCGAGCTGATCCAGCTCAGGTCCCTTATGGACTGATATAGTAACTTTGAGGTTATTTCTTCGTTTCTTCGGTTTTGATTCGAAAGTATAACTTTAATTGGTTCGTAGTATATCCTCATGGGAAAGATTGTTCACCAGCTCAGAGCTCTGTTACTCATTATTCTTTTTATAGCCCAAGCTGGTTTAAGTGTTCTCTTTCAATTGAATTCCAATGAACTCCCAATAGCCTTCGATCATCAACAAAGTTTTAAAATATAAATATAGAGAAGAAATCGATCTTATTTAGACCAAGAAAATTAGATTTTATAGTAAGTTTAAAGTGATTTATGGCAAAGATAACATACGGTCACAGGAAGGGTGAGGACGTTGGCTGACGAACCAGGGTGCCCCTTCACCATGGAAGGGACCAAGATTATGGTTGTAAGACTATACTCCCTTCATAGAATAGATGGGATTTATTCCCCAGTTTCTGATTTCAAATTATAGTTTGACTAAGTAGAGCTTCTGCGCCATAATTCAATAAAAAAATAAAAACAGAGCACAAGGTGGTTTATATCCACAGCTCATAGAAATGTTTATATTACTTTCTTTTTTAAGTATGAGCAAATGTTTTATATATGTTTCAAACATGTACAGATATGCTTTTGTAGTTTCAGTACAAGATCACAGTATTCAGATTATCAGCTTTCAAAGTTATATTAACTTATGAGTTTCAGATACAGTATCAGTTACTGCTCTGCTTGTATTTCCTGCCTTTATTATTCCAGATTTATTGAGCCCCTAGACTCACTTGTTTTCTTGAGTGCAGGTGATGATACTTGAGCAGAGCTGGATGGTGCGAGCTGGACCAGATTGGGGTGTTTATCGTGGACATTAGCTTCCCACTATTTTCAGTTCTCTTCCTTTTTGTTGTAAAAAAAAACTATGTTACAATATTTTGCATATTTTAGATTATGTTCTTGTTTATTCAATGTAATATGAATGAATTCGCATCCTTGATTATATTAAATTCCGCAGTTTATGAAATTTCTTGAATAAAGTTACAGCCTATTTTACGTTGCCTTGCAAACCAAAATTTTTAAGAAGTTGAAAATCAGTCCAGAATAAATTGTTATCTTTCAATCTACACCTTTCAGTTTAATTAATTAAGACTTTTGGTTGGGGGCATTACAAGGTCGCACCTGGGCACAGCTCTCAGCCTGTACGTCAGCTGCCACCTGTGTATACCAGCTCTCAACTATTGCATGTGCTCACTCTCTTTTCTGTGTTTCGTGCATATATGTCGTTGTGTGTACGCTTATCTTTTCCACAATTCTGTGCACTGCTTCTTCGTTTGAATCTTCTGGGTATATGTAGCCTTTGATGAATTATTGCCATTGTAGAGAGCCCTTAGTTGTGCCTGTCAATCTGATCTTTAGCCATGACATAAGGCTCTTTCCTATTTTGGGTTTCAACGGCTCTTTCCTCTTTTGACGAGATTCAAAGGCTCTTTCAGCTCGGACAAAATACAGTTTTGTCCTTGCTTGTTCTGTTCATTGCTCGCAAGGTTTGTGTGAGACCCGAAAAGTTAAGAAAGATTAATTGAGTTAATTATTCGGATTTTATGAAGATTCAGATTTGAGCGAGAAAATATGGATGAGCTAGCTTTGAGTTGGTATGCTTGGCGAAGCTATCGAGTTTGTATAAGTTCTGGAATCTGTTGTCGCTATGCAGATGTGAGTACGCTAGCGTGTTTCTGTAGCGAGTAGCTAAATTACGTCGTTTGGATTAGTTGGAACGACAGCGTTTCGTTTAGCGAGTGAGATTCAGATTTGAGGCATTGGTCTTCACATTTCGATAGGATCTGAGTGTTGTGATTCTGATTAGCATTTCAGGTTTGAATAGTGGGTGACGTGTCCAGATGCGACAGTAGACTCTGTGCGACGCCTTTTGATTAAGTTGAGATCTGTTATGGCGTAGAGCCAGATCTGATGTGAGATTCAGATCTGAGTGGGAAACCAGTTTTGAGACTTAAGTTGTCGGTAGGTTGGTTCTTCAGATTTGAGCAGATCTGACCTTTATATAGAGAACTTTGATTTCATTCCTTATTATTCAGCCCCGACACTTAGATTATTTCCCGTGAGCAAACTCTGTCGCGATACCCTAGCTACTGTTCACCGAACCTTATCTTCTCCGATTTCCGACGATAGATAGCTCTGATTGAAGTAAAAAGTGGTAGCGCTGGACTCCTCTTGCTAAGACGCTTCGTTTGGTACTGCTTTTGGAAGCTTGCGTGAAGTTGGAGAGGTGTGAGAAGATATCTCCCTTCTGTAGTCTGTTAGCATAAGCGTCGGATTTCGTCTGCCATTGAGGTAGCTTGTTGGGTAAGTGTTAAAGATCCTACCATGTGCTTCGTTTAGAGCCTTCTGTTGTGTTAGAAGGGTAGGACATATTTGGTTGAGCTTGTAGCTCCCAATTCGTAGCTTCTGTGCTTTCCGTCCCTGAGTCATCGTTGTGTTTGGTTTAGCAGGTGTTAGATCTGTGTTGCTTGGGACTTCGTTGTTGTAATTATAGCTCAAAGAATTAGGTACGGATGTGAGCTTGTTTTACAACTTTGGATTGAGCATGAGTCATTATGCTTGCTGCTGTGTATGCTTTGCTTCGTTGCATATGTTCTGTGTTGGACATTTTATTTGTTGCATACACGCATTTATCATATTGAGCTCAGATCTGTTGTAGCTATGCCTTTTGTGCCTTTTTGTATTGATCTGCGCGTACCAGGATGCTGTTAGAGGCTGAGCGTGTGAGACCCTCAAGTTTAGGATGATTAATTGGGTTAATTAATCGGAATTAAGGAGTTCGGTGCTTGAACAAATCTGGTTGTCCAACTTTCATTGGGAAGGCTTCGTAAATATTTTGGGTCTGATTTCATGTGTAGAATAATTCTGGAAAATTTGAGTATTTTCAGATTTCAGACATTAGGGTTTTAGTGAAGTCTGGTTGATGATTTTCATATTCCTCCTAAAGATACTTTGTTTTGAGTAACGGGTTCTATTGTGCGAAATCCGTTTGGAATTTGGAGTCGAATCGATGGATTTGTTGTGAGAATCTGTTCGTGGGAGAAATCTGAATCTCTAGTGTTCAGAAGTTTGTTAGCGCGTATTTGTAGCGAGAAATAATACGCCGTCATTTTCGTAGTGCAGATGTCTCGCGGTTGGTGAGATCTGTTGGCGTTATTGTATAGAAATCTGTTTCAGTTGTGTTGGACTCCTTTCAGATGTCTCTGTTGCGACGTCGTTTTGTTTGTGATAGCGGGAGCCTCAATACGTTGTCGTTTCCAGGTTCGGATGTCTCGCTTGGAGATGAAATCTGGTTGGTGGTGAAATCGAGTATCAACGTGGGTCAACAGGTGATAGTGAGCGTGAGATATATTGTAGCGTTTCGGTCAGATTTGTTGACTTGTCCCGATGTCTCAGCGACGCCGTTTAGCTAATAACCGCTGTTTAGCGCTAGGTTTCAGATTTCTCTAGCGGGTGAGAGTATTGAGCAGATGTCAACGTTTTGCGTTGACCGACTTTGCTTTGCGTTGTTAGTAGCTGGTGCGAGCGCAGAGATCTGTTTTACCAGTGCCTCGCCGTTTGGTTTTATTTGGCGAAACCTCGATACGTTGTCGTTTTGTTAGTTGTGCGTTTGTTAGCGTGAGCGCTGAGGATCCAGATTTGTAGATTTGTTCCTTAGCGTAGGGATTTGTTGTAGAGATCTGTTTCAACGGCCAGCGACGTCGTTTCGATTTGGTTAGCGGAGTATTCGATGCGTGAGAGTGCTTGTTTCAGATTTGTATGTGAGCGCTGGTCCCAAGTTCGAGAAATCTGTTTGGTGATAAAATCTGATGCAGGAATATGTTTTCATCGCTGATGGACTTTAGCAGTAGCGATTGGCTGGAGGATTTTAGGGTTTTAGTGAAGTCTGGTTGATGATTTTCATATTCCTCCTAAATATACTTTGTTTTGAGTAACGGGTTCTATTGTGCGAAATCCGTTTGGAATTTGGAGTCGAATCGATGGATTTGTTGTGAGAATCTGTTCGTGGGAAGAAATCTGAATCTCTAGTGTTCAGAAGTTTGTTAGCGCGTATTTGTAGCGAGAAATAATACGCCGTCATTTTCGTAGTGCAGATGTCTCGCGGTTGGTGAGATCTGTTGGCGTTATTGTATAGAAATCTGTTTCAGTTGTGTTGGACTCCTTTCAGATGTCTCTGTTGCGACGTCATTTTGTTTGTGATAGCGGGAGCCTCTATACGTTGTCGTTTCCAGGTTCGGATGTCTCGCTTGGAGATGAAATCTGGTTGGTGGTGAAATCGAGTATCAACGTGGGTCAACAGGTGATAGTGAGCGTGAGATATATTGTAGCGTTTCGATCAGATTTGTTGACTTGTCCCGATGTCTCAGCGACGCCGTTTAGCTAATAACCGCTGTTTAGCGCTAGGTTTCAGATTTCTCTAGCGGGTGAGAGTATTGAGCAGATGTCAACGTTTTGGGTTGACCGACTTTGCTTTGCGTTGTTAGTAGCTGGTGCGAGCGCAGAGATCTGTTTTACCAGTGCATCGCCGTTTGGTTTTATTTGGCGAAACCTCGATACGTTGTCGTTTTGTTAGTTGTGCGTTTGTTAGCGTGACCGCTGAGGATCCAGATTTGTAGATTTGTTCCTTAGCGTAGGGATTTGTTGTAGAGATCTGTTTCAACGGCCAGCGACGTCGTTTCGATTTGGTTAACGGAGTATTCGATGCGTGAGAGTGCTTGTTTCAGATTTGTATGTGAGCGCTGGTCCCAAGTTCGAGAAATCTGTTTGGTGATAAAATCTGATGCAGGAATATGTTTTCATCGCTGATGGACTTTAACAGTAGCGATTGGCTGGAGGATTTTAAATACCAGTGTTTGTAAACACTTAGGATATTTTTCTCGAACCCGATATTTCCATTGTCTTCCTCGATAACCCTCGTCGGCTACTGTTCATGCCAAACCTTTCTCGTTTGATTGTCGTCGATTTACGCTGTTGTTTGATACAAGATTTACGGCGCTGATTTCGTCCTTCTAAGAGCTTTAGATTTCTACCATTTTGGGGTTTTAGATCGACGTGTGGAAGAAGAGCGAAGGAGCTGCCGTTCCGTGTATCTTCGTAGATTCCAGTCAATAATTCTCCAGCTTTGTTTGAGCTTCTGGATTCGAGCTTCCGAGCAGATTTGTGGAATTTCGTAGGATCCCATGAGGTATCTTAGTTGAGCAGGCTGTTGGTATCGTTTCTTGGTGGAATTTGTTTGAGGTATTTGCCGTGTGAAGGTACGAATTGAGCTTGTAATTCAGCTTTGAGATAGGCATGAGAATGTTGTGTGCGCTGTTTAGCTATGCCGTGTGTTTTGTGTAGAGGCAGAGCTGATGCATGTTTATTGGCTGAATTGTCGTGCTTATACTTGCTGTAGCTTAAGCTGGTTGTATCCTACATGGTTGTTTACTTGTTGTGTGGCCATATATGCGTATTACAGTATGCTGTTGGATGTAATTATTGGCATTGCAAGCATACATTTCATGTTGAGCATTGTAATGCATCTGCATAGCATATTGGGCCCTCGATTCCTTTGGCAGCCATGCTATACATGTTACTCTGGTTTGAGCTCTTCTCTCGTGGTGCGGTGCTGTGTTGCATAACCACGATTGAGTGCAGCTGGAGGGTGCGGTGAGCCGTTCTCATAGCCCTCAGTTGCCGTGACCTGGATAGAGGTTGGCGGGTGGATGGTTGTTCCCACTAGCAATTCCGTGTGACCAGTCGGGTAGCGCCCGTACGTGTGTCGCGATGAGCCACTCTATTTTCCACGGGGTGCGATCGGGTAGCACCCGAAGCCCGTGATGTGTCACAGTTGCTGTTTACCGTTCGTTTGTGTTAGAGTAGATGCCCAACTAGCCAACTTGTGGCGTGTGGGTTTATAGACTCTTGTATATGACATTCTTTATATATGATATTCGCATTTACTTATATGGCATTCTTTACTTTCATTGTGTTGTATGATGATTAACAATTGTGTTGAGTAAAGACCTAGAATACACTAAAGTGTATGTTAGATGTGATAGTGGGTATGACGGCTATCATGAAACACATCTAATAGTCACTGTGTATTCTGAACATGTTCCTAGTCGATTGGGCCGTCAAAATGAGGATAAGGCCGCCCGAGCTAGAGACTAGTATCTGCGATGCGAAGTACCATGTTTCATTGGTAGGGAACATTGTGATGTTCTGAGCATGCAGATAGATAGTGACCTGCTGATCTATCGAACTACCCTCGTTCGGACTTTCGAAGTGGTTACCATTTGTCGAGTGGATAAGTCCGAGGTCTTGGTTGTACTGATTAGTCCTCACGACTCGAAACGTCATTGAGACTCTACATGATAGGCGTCTCACTTTGACTCGTTTGCCGACTCACTTGGGGTCATCGGCGGCGGGATTGGGTGAGACCCCGATGCACGTAGGAGTCGATGCATCGTTGTCGAGGATTCACCGCTCACAGACATGCGTGGATATCCTATGCTATCTGAGGGGATAATAGTGTATAAATCTCTGGCCCCGCTGTTGAGGGGCAAAACGGTCATTTTGCACTGGGGTTCTGAAAAATGGTTTTTCAGATCATAGTATTCAGTTTTGGAAACTGAGTCGATCGGTCCGATTTGGCGATCGGAGTTACGATGATGTCTCGGTGATGGGGATGAACCGAATGTTCATCCGTTGGACCCGGGCCCGTTGGGCCGGATCCAAACCCATCACCAAGTCTACTTAATGTAGACTTAGACTCATTAACTAACTAATCAATCACATAACACAACCCTAACCCTAAGTGTGCGCCGCCCTCCCTCCTCTCCAAAAGCCGCCGCCGCCGCCGCCTCTCTTGGCCGGAAATTGTTCCGGCCAATCTTGACGAGGAGAATCCGTCCGTGCCGATCTCGTCAGGCCGATCTAGTGCAGGCTGACGAAGGAATCCTGTCTCCGGTCGTGGACCTGATTGACGTTGTCTATCGCAATCTACCGTGAAGTGCCAGTTTCCTCGAGAAACTGGTCGGAGATAGGCACGAGTTGCCAGCAAGGTAGCAATCTAAACACCCTATGGTTGTGTTTATTTGAATTGTATTGATCATCTCCCGATATTGTTTTTGTTCTTCCGCTGCCTCGTCGGGAGGCGTGATCCGGATCCGCCACGGCCACCCAACAGTTTGGCCTTCCGGTTGTTACCGATGTTCTTTGTACCGCTCATGCATTTGCACGACATGATACATTGCATACTGTATTATGTTGCTCTTCGTACTGGGGTTTGACCCCTTGTCCCTCTGGGGCTGGTTGTTTTTTTTCCTGCTTGTTGTTCAGGTCTCCCAGGTTATTCCGCTGGTCTTGGTGTTGATCCAGCTGGAGGTGCCCCAGGTGGTGTGTAGAGTGTTCCAGTTAGCATATAGCATATATGTATCAGTTCTATTAGCCGGGGAGTGTCCTGTGCTTTGTGTTTTCTGTTGTTGTATTAGCTGGCTGGTACTTGTTAAATGCTATACTGTCGTATTATGGCTTTTAGCCTTGCATGTTTTTATTAAACTGGGATATTTTGATGTATTGTGGTATTTTAAAATTATGTTTTCTTCGTCAGGCCAAAAGCAAAAAATTTTAGCCACTTTTTAAAAGTGCTTCCGCTATGTCTTACGTGATTTAACTCTGTGTTGTGCACGAGGCCTGACATTTTTGGTATTAGAGCTTAAACTGGGATAAGCTCGATTTCTTTGATCACATGTGAGTCTAGGCACAGTAGTTGTTCTTTGGTTTGTGCTTGACTATTTGAATTTTGCTTGTGTGCTTACCTTTGTGTGTCTTGTAGAGATGCCGCCTAGGAAGAGAGGTAGAGATAGTAGGCAAGTGGTGGTCGATTCAAGGACTCTGGTTAGTGTTGATAGAGAGGATGCCCCTCAACCGAGTGTTCCTTTGGGATATAGTGAGAGTTAGTCTTCAGCCTTTCACTCTCTTGCTAGTGCTGTTAAGAGAGCGGTTGACTTGATGGAAAGCCTTGTAGTTGGACAGACTCGAGTTCAGCAGTCAACAGGACAAAGCGTGGATCATGTGTCATTTGGAACGTCGTCATCCCAGCCTTCTGTGGCACCACAGTCTTTGAGTCGTCCGAGGTTTAGACCTAGAGGAAGGCAATTTAAGAGATCCAATTCAAGTTCTTCGAGTTCTGGTGGTTCTAGTGGAGCGAGGTCGACTACGGCTTTCTGTGGCCAGTATGGGGGTAAGCATAAACCTTCTCAATGCGTTGGAGTGTGAGGCGCTTGCAAC
>KV012512.1:96975-132201 GCA_001598015.1 Dorcoceras hygrometricum | reverse complement strand
TCCCTGCTGGGATCTGTTAGCCACTATGAGCGGAGTGGGTAGCTCCCACAGCTCATGAGTTAGGCAACAGCAGGTTGAGCTGTGTTTTGCATCTGGTGCCGTGTGTTGAGACGAGTGGGTAGCTCCCATATACTCACACACCCCGTGGTCGCTGTTGCTCAGTTGATTCGTATCTGTTCTTGATCAGATTTGAGATTCTGGCTCCCTGCCATTGGTTGTATCCTCCCGTCTGTACTCAGCTGTTCATGCATAGCATTTGCATATTATCTGTTGCTTTCCATTAGCTGTTTTTATATTTCTCTCCGTACTGGGGTTTGACCCCATGTCCCTCTGGGGCTGGTGTTGTTTGCCCGTGTATGTGTTTGCAGGTTACCATGGTTACTCAACTAGTCGTGGAGTTGACCCAGCTGGAGGTGCCCCAGGAGGTGGTTAGAGTGTCCCAGTTAGCGTATAGCATATATGTATAACCACTGTTAGCCGGGGAGTGCCCTGTGCTTTATTGTATTCCAGTTGTATTCTGTAATTCTTGTATCTGTTGAATGCTGTACTGTTGTACTGAATGATTTTAAAACTGGGATATTTTGAGTATTGCTGTATTTTAAATTATGTAATCTTTTAGTCAGGCCAAAAGCGAAAATTTTTACCACTATTTTATTGCTTCCGCTAGTGTTTGCGTGGTTTAACTCTGTATTTGTGCACGATGCCTGACAGTTTGCTTGACTTTGTTTGACCAGCTCTGGCTGATCTGCTACGCTGTTCTTTGAGCTGGTCCCTGAGCTGAACCTCTACAAAACTCCCTCTAAGCTGTTCTTGCTCTAATCTACTTCGTACATCTTTGTTCTGCTCTAATCTGCTTCGTACTGCTATGTTCTGCTCTAATCTGCTTTGTACAGCTCTGAGCTATTTCATTCTGTACTGTACAGCTCTGATCTTCTTCGATCTTATTTGTACAGCTCTGAGCTGTTTTGTTCTTCTCTGTACAACTTTGAGCTGATTTGCTCTAAACTTTTCTAATCTGAGTATTTCTGCTCTTGAGCTGTTTTTGCGCTTCTTCTCTAGGCTGCTCTTGTTCAAATCTGTTCTAACCTGTCCTAAGTTGATCGACTCTGTTAAGATCTAAGATGATCTATTCATTTATGTTCTGTGCTAACTGCTCTTGCTCTGTTGTTTCAGCTTAGACGTTCTCAGTTGATCTGAACCGATTCTGCTCTGAGCTACTCACTCTAAACTGATATATATACTATGTTGATTTTGTCTGAGCTGAACTCCTGATCTGATCTGATCTATGCTCCGTGGTGATCTGAACTGCTCTTGATCTCTGAACCGAATACTATTCATCTGTTCTAATCTGAACCTGCTCTTCTCTAAGATGTTCACTATGAACTGATTCATCTGATCTGATCTGTTAAACTTTAAGCTGAACTCTGATATTCAGTTGATCTCTGAACTGAACGCTTATCTCTTAGCTGAAACCTGCTCTGAACTGGTTTCTTCTGTGTTGATCTTGGTTCTAAGCTGGATCAGCTTGGATGTTGTCTGCTGGACCAGTTTGGGCATCCCCTACTGTTTTAGTTTGGACATCTTCTCATTTGCACTCAAGTCATCGCTTACAGCTCGTGTCAGATCTTCTTCAGCTCGCTTCTTCATCTCGCATTTGATCGGCTTCAGCTTATACCTACGCACTTGATTAAATCGTTAGAAACATAACAGCAGGTTTTGTGTTTATCAAAATTAAGATCTGATTTGTAACACAGATCCAACACAAGTTGTCGTTTCTACGAAGCTCCGATCTAATCTCTATGTTGATTCCTTCACTTAAGCTTTGTTCTGCTTACAAAGATCCAATCTGATCTGTTCCATGTCGCTCTAATTTGTTCTGCTTGCTCTGAGCTGAACTGCTTCGTTCTAAACTGATCTGCTTGCTCTGAGCTGAACTACGACACTCTAAACTGATCTTCTTGCTCTGAGCTGAACTGTGACACTCTAAGCTGACTAACTTACTCTGAGCTGATCTGCGACTTTCTGAACTGATGTACTTGCTCTGAGCTGATATGCAATGTCCTGAGCTGATGGACATGCTCTGAGCTGATCTATATCGCTCTAGTCTGTTCTACGATGCTCTAATCTGATATGCAATGCTCTAAGCTGACCTATGACTTTTTGAACTGATGTACTTGATCTGAGCTAATCTGCGACGTGCTGAGCTGATGGACATGCTCTGAGTTGATCTATATCGCTCTAGCCTGCTCTACGATGCTCTAATCTGAACTGAAATGCTCTAATCTGACCTGCAACTTTCTGAACTGATGGACTTTCTTGGAGCTGATCTACGACGTGCTGAGCTGATCGGCATGCTCTGAGCTGATCTGTACCACTCTAGTCTGTTCTTCAATGCTCTAAGATGATCTGCAATGCTTGATTTAATCTACAACGCTCTAAGCTGATCTGCAATGCTCAAGTCTGTTATGCGATGCTCTAGTCTGTTCTGCGATGCTCTAGTATGTTCTACAATGCTCTAAGCTGATCTGTAATGCTCTAAGCTGATCTGCAATTCGCTATCTGATCTGCGATGCTCTAGTCTGTTCTGTGATACTCTAGTATGTTCTGCAATGCTCTAATCTGATCTACAATGCTCTAATCTGATCTACAATGCTCTAAGTTGATCTGTGATGCTCTAGTCTGTTCTGCGATGCTGTAATCTGATCTTCAATGCTCTAATCTGATCTGCAATTCTCTAAGCTTATCTTCAATGCTCTAAGATGATTTGTGATGCTCTAGTCTGTTCTGCCTGTTCTGCGATGCTCTAGTCTGATCTGCAAAGCTCTAAGATGATATGCAATGCTCTAAGATGATCTGTCATGCTCTAGTCTGTTCTGCAATGCTCTAATATGATACGTAGTGTTGTAAGCTGATCTGCTTAAGCTTTACATTGTTCTATTCTGATCTGTTCGAAGTAAATTTAAATCTCAACATACATGTTGTTCTGTTCTGATCTGTTCGAAATAAACGTGTATTTATTTAAATAATATTAATTTATCAAAATTGAGATAAATAACAACACAATAAAATAGAAACACCACTTTTATTATTGAAAAGCACATCACAACATAGTACAACATAAATTAAAACAGGATGATAAAAGCACGAAAAGATTAAACCTCCGGTAAGTCGGATGAAGACCCTCCAATATCTCCAAAGTATTCGTCATAGTTGGGATTTTCACGTGCATGTTTCCTTTCATCCCTTTCATTCAGAATACTCAATTGTTCTGCCCGAAAATTTTCACGCAATAATGGATCTTGAATAGAGTTGAGATCGATTACAAAAATTTTGTTTTCTTATTGAAACCTTGTTAGTTCCAATAGTTTTCGATTTTGTTCTATTTTTGTTTCATTTTGTTCCAATGTTTGTGAGTTTGTTGCATGCGTTGCATTTGCATTTGATTGATTTGTTCACGACACTTCGTTCCATGTTGTATCATTTCAATAATTTTTTATTGTCCGGCTCTCATTGATTCAAAATGTTTGTGATAAAAATTCTTCTTTCTTATTTTTAAGCTTTGCTTTCTTCACTCCAAGTGGTCTCTACGATGAACCACCACCAATATTTTCATCACTGAGATTAATTTCAAATTGAGATAAGCCCGGAGACGCTGATTTGGGAGAATCTATTGCTTGTGTGTCTGATTGTGGTGAATCATAAAGGTCAACATTCCTTTGAACTGGATTCCTTGACCGGTTTGAGGTAGCTGTAAATTTCTCCATATCTTTCATAATTGACAATACATGATCAAACTTAAATCCTTTGTTGAAATTCTCATCTTGTTTCATTAACTCTTTTGCACGGATCATCTGTATAATGATTTTAAAGTTATTGTAAACACACAAACACAAGCGGAAGCTACTAAAAAGCGGGTAAAATTTTTGCTTTTTGGCCTGACGGTTTAAAACGATATAATTAAAAATAGTACGATGCTCAAAGTAATCCCAGTTTAACAACCAACCAACAAAACAAATGCTACAACAACCAATACAGCGTAACTTGTATCAGACACCTGGTAACAACCACAACCGAATGTCACAAGATACCAAAAAAGCACAGGGCATCCCCTGGCTAACAATACTGATACATATAAATATGCTATATGCTACTGGGATACTCTAACCACCTCCTGGGGCACCTCTAGCTGCGTCAGCTCCACGACCAGCTGGATAACCTGAACAACAAAACAGGCAAAGAAAACAACCAAGCCCCAGAGGGACATGGGGTCAAACCCCAGTACGGAGAGAAACTGGAACAGCTAAAAAAAAGCATAAGATAAAATGCAGATGCTATGCATGAGACACTGAACAACCGCTGAACGCTACAACCAAAAAGGGATCCAAGGAACTCAAACATAGCTCCATAGAATCTGCAACAAACGGTGGCCACGGGTGTGTTCAAAGTGTGGTAATGAGCCACTCGCCTTGACACTACACCTGAATACCAGATGCATCAAACAACTCGACCTGCTGTTGCCTCGCCCATGAACTGTGGTAGTTAACCACTCGGCACATGGTGGCTAACAAATCCAGCAGGGAGATGAGAGTGCGGTATCGCCGCTCGCCCTCGCATCCTGGTAAGAATCAAACAACAACAATAAAACAAGATACGAAGCAAGGGATCTGAAATATGCATGAACAAATGCGTGTATGCAATTCACATAAAGCAGCTAGCATAAACACCGATGCACAGCAAGCAATACACGGCCATGTTCACCAAAACATCCCAGCAGCCTCACATTATATCTCACGCAACTTCCAAGCTATCACAAGCTCAAATCCGTACCTGATTCGTGCAACAATTACCACAATTCAAGGCCCGTGAAATCTGATCCTGACCTGCTGAACACACGCAAGATACAGGGGAAACATCAACAAAAGCTCACGGCCAACAACAGAAAGTCACGGCTGGGAGTCCTACGCTCAACCAGCAACTAACACCCTAATACAACTTAATAGGAAGCTCAATTCAAGGCTAGGAACAAGATCTCATCGCAAAGGAATGAAGTTCTACCTGAACTACGAAACGTACAAACGGCCAGCAACTTTGCGTTCCACAACTAGCCAACCACAGCCTCCAAAAGTGTTATGAGATGAAAGAGCTCGACGAGAGGAGTCCAACGCTACCTCAAACGTGACAAACGGTGGCCGGAAACAATGGAAATTTGCCGGAAAAGCTCATGGTGAACAGTAACCCGAGGGTTAGAAACGAAGAACGAAGTTGGGAGAAAATTTGCTAAGTATGGAATCTGTTGCAATAATTGAAGGTCAAAGCTTCCAATAAATACACACATGAAAGCTGGTTAAAAAAGTCCACCGACAAAACCAGACGATGCACTACTAAAATCCCAACCAGCAGTCACAAACAAACCAACGGCTGGTCGCTGCTTACGGCTGCTACTCAAATCCAAAAGCTGGTGTCTTACACAAGCAGCAGCTGGTAGCTAAAATTGCCAACAGCTGAATGACCCAAAAGCTGATCAATCATTGCGCGAAATCTTGCGACAGCTGATGCCTAACGAAAACCAACAGCTGGTACCAGACGTCGCGATCCAAAACCACGAAGAAATTTGATCTCTAAGACCACACGCGAGAGCTGAAAACCAAAAGCGTTAAAAGCTGGAGAAATAGCGCTAACTCTAAAACGACGTCGCACAGCTCGATGAAATCTGAAATACAAAGCGCTAAAAGCTGATCGCTGAAAGCTGATCACTCAAACGCTAATTCACAAAACAGATCTCTCCCTCAAGCATTCACCAAAACGGAGTCGTAGCAACTTATCTAAACGACAATCGTTTAGCCCTCAACTCAAAAACACGCGGACAGATCTCTACATCAGATTCTAGCGCTAATGCAAAACCAGATCTCTCCTAAACGACGACGTACTAGCGTCTACGATAAAAACGTTCCGCACACAGATCTCATCTACAGTACACAACGTCCAGATCTCACGAAACGACAGCGTTTAAACCTTACGCTATCAACTACACGCTGCGACCAGATTTCTCAAGAAATCCGAACAGATTTCACAAACAATCAGATCTCATCAAAATTTCAGATTTCAAACTCAAAAATTCCAAAATTTCCAGAATTGCTCTAAATGCGATTTCTGACCCAAAAAAGCAAACAAAACCTTCAAAAAGAATTCCGAAAACCCCGAATTCCTCAAAAACCGATTAATCCAACGATTAATCTTTTAATACAATTCCAGGTCTCACACAACCTTGTTCTAAAATCATAAACAGACAGATTATGTGCATCTAAAAATTTTGGAAAACTTTTAGCACGTAACTGAGAAACCAGATCAGCACGGAGCTGGACCAACAGCTCTGTGAGCTGGTCCGAATCACATGTGATCTGGTATATGCAAATCTTGAGCTGAAATAGCTCAGTGTTCTTGAAATGTTTGTGCGCCGAGAAGTAGATCAAGTAAGATATGAAATCTTGAGGAAACAAGTTGAACTACTCTCTGAAGATCGAAAGCTTAAACAGTTTTAAACATAGTTCTGAATATGCAATGCGTGAATGTTAAATGCTGAAAGCTGCAAGAAATACGCTGCAATTTGTTTATGAAATTTTGGAGTTGAATCTCCTACGTCTACCCTTCTTCCGCATTGGAAGGATCCACTAGAAGACTTCATTACAGCAGCTTCTGCTGCAACCCGATCCGACAGCCCGCAAGCTGCAAGAACTCCTAGCCACCTATGCACACCAGCCCACAAGTTGTGTGTCTAACAACACTTCTTTTACATCTCAGTGAGAAAGACTACAAGACTTGTTTAACATCTCTGTACAAAGACTAGAAGGATAGTGTTCAATTTAATTCACTCATTTTCTGTTTCACTCAACTCTCATATATATGAGTGAATCGTGAGTGAGATTTACAGTATATGCTCAATATCTCGAATATAAAATCTCACACACCAGGAAGTGTTTTTCTCTAAGCTGGTGGCTCGCTATCATCCCATGGTTTGTGCTGTCGACTTGATTATTCTTTGATGCTTTAGGTCAGTGCACCAGCTCACACCTGGGCACTGAACCATCTTGCACACCAGCCGCCACATGAGTGTGCAAACTTGCGACTAGCACTGCTTTGTTTTGTGCATTCCTCTATTTTTCATTCTGCACTTGCACGCACACTCTCACCACTCTCTCCCTATTCTTTGTGCCCTGCTCTTGATATATAAAGATTCTTTGCAGATACTATACGTTGGACACAAAGGTGTAGCCGTTGAAAAGTCTTCTGACATGGTTGTACTTTGTGTCCTTTATCATTTAATGCTTCTGCAGGCTTTATGACTTTTAGCGTGTGAGCCCTGTACTGAGAAGACAACACAACAAATTAATTTGAACACTGATAAGCTGGAGCTAATGCTTGGTAAGTTGACGAACAAGGCTGATCTCCAACGATGTCTGAGAGGAGGTAACGTTGGCGTCCACCGTGTCCATCTTATCATAGAAACCGCGCTTGTAGGTGTTGAAGTCGTGCTTCATGAATGTCTGAATATTCAACAATTCTTTAACTCTGGAGTCCAAAGATACGACTCTTGAATTCATGGAGTGTACTTTGGAATCAAATGCGATCACTTTGGAATCCTGTGAAATCACCTTCGAATCTAGTGAAACGACGACTTTTTCGACCTTCTTGAGTTTAATATCAGCATTGAGACTTGCTGGGGGACTAGAAACGAAAAACCTGCTGCGAGCCAGCGTGCTGGTTGTTCCTGTTGTCCACCCGAAGAACCCAACTGTTCGTTTCTGTATCCTCTACCTGCTCAACAATCTGATCGACCACCTCAATCTGTTCATCTGTCGTAGGCTTGGGGATCTGAGACTCGTGTTCCTGATCCGGTTGCTCTTCTGGTCTTGGGTTGATGGGCTTTGCGAGCTGAGTCTTAAACTCTTCCCAAGTCAAGCAAGGAGTGAAGTCCAAAGATCCAACTCGGTCTGCAAAATTCTCATTATACGTGACGGGCAGACATCTCGAGCTTGAAAAAGGTTGATGTTTTTCCTGGCTTTGGCCAACTCAGCTTCCAGCAAGCGGATGGCCATAACGTCCTGGTTAGCTGATGGCTTATCCTTGTTAAATTCTTTCCAATGCTTAGCCACAGATTCTGGCAAAAACAGCTCCACCAACTTATACCATACGAGATCCCTTCTTTGGAGCAGCTCACTAACCCTGTCCGTTTCGGCCCATGGAAGTAGCTTATTCTCAGCCTTTGCAAACTCTGCCAAAAACTCCATAGAAGAAATTTTGTCCAAACGATAACTGGTGCGGAACCTGTGCCACTGATCGTAGACTCTGATTTGGCACTCTGTGCGCTCCCTTATGTCCTGAATTACCAGCAAGTAATGTTCCTCTATTGGATTTGGCCGATCAAAAATGGGGCAGGATTCCCTTGCCTTTATCCGCTGGGTCAATCTTTGGAAGAAAGTGAGTGACCCAGTTGATCGTCCTGATCTCGATGAGAGCATAGACACTCTTGCCCGAATAGGTCATGGATGTCTGAGCTGGTTGCTCATGTCCAGACCTCACCACAATAGCCTCCTCATGGATAGCAGTTTCCTTCTCAAACTGGTTACTGCTTTCCTTTTCCTCAGTTCGTTCAACATGTTCCACCCAGTCCTCAATCTCGTAAGTTGTCCCTTCGTGACAGCCATCAGTAGACTTTTTGTGTTCTCCCTGAGCAGTAGTAGACACATTATCATCCCGACCCTCTTGATCCGTTTGGATCTCACAATCCATATGCCCTTCATGTTCAACAACGTTGGAATCAGTACCATCAATCCTTTTTTCTTGTTCAGGAATTGTGCTCACATGTCCCTCTGGGCCACAAGCAATAGACTCATCACCAGCTCTTGTCTCCAAGGTTCACCAGCAGTTGACTGTTGTGCACCCCCTGCTCGTAGTTCTGGATAGGATTGGGTTGAGATTCTGCTTGATCATTTGTGGTGGATGGCACCTTCTTGGCCCTCTTTGTCCGATGATTCCTCGTAATGAGCACCGGTGGAACAGATGTTGTGGCCTCCGAGTCAGATGACTACATCACTTGCTTGCGCTTTGTGTGAAAATTTTTAAACCTTGCCAACGGGCACGAATCCTCGTCTGAGCTGGTCCCAGACTTAGACTTCGTGGGAGCAACTTGGCTCCCACCCTCCACTGGATGTTGTACAGCCACTTTCTGAACCTTCTCTTTCTTCATTTTTGGCTTTTCCACAACCGCCTTCTTCGTAGTTTTCTTCTTCTTTTCTACCGGCTTGGTCATATGCGACTGCCCACCCTCAGTGCCACTAGTTGTATCCTCAGTCGATTTGCTGGACTCACCAGCCGGAATCACACTTAGATTCTTCTAAATATACGTCTGCACCGATTACGGGTTAGAACTTTCTGTGGATGAGCATTACTGACTCCCCGAGATCAGCCTTCACTATATTTTCTAGTAGAACACTAACTTGCACCACAAAGCCTTGTGACTGCCTCGTAGGATTGTTCACCATAGCAAGTAACACTTGAAAAATAATGTGTGCCCAGTTTTCCTTTGTACCGTCAGTGATGGCTACCATTAAATCAAATTTCTCGCTGGTAACCATATCAAAAGAAATGCCTTTGCCATGATATCGTGCAGTAAGCGAAACTCCATCTTCATCTCCTTTTTCTTACTGGGTGCCCTAAACTGCACATCAGAGCCAGAGAACCGCTTTCGCATTTCAACCACTGTCTCCTTTGGAATATCCAGAAATCCAATCATTCCCTCGGTTGGCAACCCAAACCCCGTACTAAACATATCCTTGGTAATAACCATCTTCCGATTAGCAACGAAACTGACAATCGTCCCAGCGATAACTTTCACATTAACGAAAAATTCAGTAACAGCTCCTTCATCACGGATTTGGAAGCCTCCAGAAACCCTTTAAGCCCTGTATCCTCCAGGTACTTAAACATGCGTGTCATTCCAGTGTGCTCCATAGCAAGCACGGACTCAAAATTGACCTGCAAAGTGTTAACAAAGAAGTATGCTGCCATTTTTGATAGTAAGGAGTTAGGATTTTGGAAAATGCGAAAGATTGCACGAAGAATGCAGTAAAGTTGTTTGCTAGAATGCAAGATTGCGCAAAAATTTTGAAAGCGCAAGGCAAAAAGTAAAGTGAACAAGTTTATGTATGAGCGGGGAGAGAGAAGGGTTTTTCTGGACACGTATCATCATCTCGTTAAGAAGACATTTGAAATTCCAGAAAGATGATCGTCCGATTTTAAAATAATTTGAAAGGGTAATCCGATCTATATCGTTCAATTTTATATACCAGCAAGGTAACAATTAATCCAAACACCATGATAACGTCACACTATATACGCCTCGATCCGGACCAGACCAGCACGGTGTTGTCCAGCTCGAAGACAAATAGCGGACCGTTGGGTTATCTGTTTGAATTAGATTGTTCCCCCTGAATGTACGCATGCAGAACACATTCATGACATATCCAAGCTGTCAGGCCTCGTGCTCTTCTCGAAATTAAACCACGCAAAACAATAGCGGAAGCATACAAAAAGTGGCTTAAAATTTTCGCTTTAGGCCTGACGGTTTAAAACATATAATTTAAAATACAATCATACTTAAAATATCCCAGTTTACAAATACACAATACAACAGTACAGCATTTAAATAAATACAATACCAGTACTACAACGGATAACACAATCCCACAAGCACAGGGTATTTCCCGGCTAACAGTACTAGTACATATATGCTATACGCTAACTGGGACACTCTATCCACCTCCTGGGGCACCTCCGGCTGGGTCAAAGCCACGACCAGCAGAGAAACCTGGGAAACCTGAAAACACATACAGGCAACAATACACCAGCCCCAAAGGGACATCGGGGTCAAACCCCAGTATGGAGAGCAGCATAAACAGCATAAGGAAAGCAACAGATAAATATGCAAATGATATGCAAGGGATCAAGGCTACAACCAAAATCAGGGAGGCAAAGGATCACAACAACAGCTCAACAGCAAGATCTGATCAAAGGAATGATAATCAGTGGCCACGGGTATACTGAGCACATGGGAGCTACCCACTCATCTCCAGTACACCATACCAGATGCTAAACAAACAGCTCCACCTGCTGTTGCCCACTCATGAGATGTGGGAGCTACGCACTCCGCTCATAGCGGCTAACAAACCCAGCAGGGAGATGAGGTACGGGAGTTACCCGCTCAGCCTCCGAGGTATACAGGAACTACCCGCTCATCCTCGAACATAGCCTCTTGGTATTCTCAAATCAACAGAACATGCACAGCTAGCAAAAGAGAGCTCAATAGGATAATGCGTGTATGCAAATGCAACAGCTGATATCATAACAATGCACAAACGATAACAGCACAGAGCACACACACAGCCAAGCATATAATTCCATGTTCAATCCTAAGATGTAAACAAGCTCACATTCGTACCTCAATTCTCTGTGCAACAATACTACAGCGGATTGCCACAATGACGTCCCGAGCACACAGATCTACCCCTGCTCAATGGTAACACACAATTTCTCAGGGACCGTAGCACAGAACACAGCAACTGGGAGTTACAAACTCCACTAGCGCTAATCCTACCTCTCTAACTCAATAGAAAGCTCAAAGGCAGGAACTTTACTTACCCCAACAAGCTAGGAGCAAAATCCGACGCTTATGCTAACAGACTAGACAAGGGATATGTCTTCGCACACCTCACCAGCTTCAAGCAAACGTTCGAAAACAATATCCAAACGAAGTGTCTCAGCAAGAGGAGTCCAACGCTACCACTCTTACTCTCGTCGGAGCTGCCTACCACCGGCAATCGAAGAAGATAAGGTTCGGTGAACAGTAGCTAGGGTAACGCGACAGAAATTGGCAATCGGGAAATATTCTAAGTATGGAAACTAGATACCTCAATTCGAAAACCAAGTCCTCTTATCTAGGCCAAAGCTGCTCACAGCTGAAGAAACAGTATCCACCACACTTAATCTATCGCAACTGATATTTCCGCTCGCAAACAGATCTTGCAACAGATCTCACTCTACGCCGAAACAGCGATCGCTACTAACTCAAACGGCGTCATAGAGAACTACTGTCGCAACTGGACACGTCACCCGCTACTCACTGCTGAACACTAACCAACATCTATTAGCAACGCTACAACAGATCTCTCACACAGCTGACGCTAACGCAACTCACAGCTGACGCTAACGCAACTCACAGCTGAGTCTTCATCGCTAATCCAAAACGCTGTCATTCCAACTAATCCAAACGACGACATAGAACGGCTCACACGCTAGCGTGCTCTCTACTGCTCAGCAACAACAGATCTTGCTACGACTGCTGAATACAACCACTACTGCTGACTTCACCACTGCTGAGCGCCAACATTCAGCGATGACTCGCGCTAACTGCTGAACAGATTCCGCGCAAACTCTAACTCTCCAGAACTGTTCCAAGGCTGAAACAAAACTCGATAGCTTCTCTAAGCATATCGACTCAAAGCTGATCTCAACAAAACCCGATTAATTAACTCAATTAATCTCATCAACTTTCGGGTCTCACACAAGCGACCTAAGATGTTTCTAAAGTAAGAAAACTTAGCGTCAGGCAGAGGCTTGATGAAGATATCAGCTACTTGCTGATCTGTTGGCACATGCTCTACCCGAACATCTTTCTTTTGCACATGGTCTCGAATGAAGTGATGATGTATGTCAATGTGTTTGGTTCTGGAATGCAGCACAGGTGTTTGAGTGATCGCGATCGCACTGGTGTTGTCACAAAAGATGGGTGCTTCCTGTGCATCAATGTCATAGCCACGAAGTTGTTGTTGATCCATAGGATTTGTGCTCAACAACTTCCAGCTGCAAAGTATTCTGCCTCAGCTGTAGATGTGGCAATTGACATCTGTTTCTTGATAAACCATGAAATAATTCTATCACCCAGAAATTGAAAGGTCCCACTAGTGCTACGCCGATCAACTTTACAACCTGCGTAGTCTGCATCACTATAACCAATTAAATTTAAACTTGAGTCTTTGGGATACCAAAGACCCACGTTCTACGTGCCTTTCAAATATTTAAGAATTCGTTTAACATCCATGTAATATGATTGATTGTTTTGGATCAGCTTGAAACCTGGAACACATACATACCGAGAACATGATGTCTGGTCTGCTTGATGTGAGGTATAGAAGCGAGCCAATCATCCCACTATACATGGTTACCTCAACGGTAGTTCCAGCTTCATCTTTATCCAGCTTGATGGAGGCACTCATCGGAGTAGCAACTGCTGAGCATTTTTCCATACCAAAGTTCTTGAGAATTACTTTGGTATACTTCGCTTGATTGATGAATATTCCATCCTCAAACTGCTTTACTTGTAATTCGATGAAAAACGTCAGCTCCCCCCACGCCTGAAACACCCTATGTATGTTGATACATTATAGAATTGTTCTTCGTATTGATCGCATCCCGGTTAAATTTTATTGTTCTTCCGCTGCCTGCCGGGGTGCGGATCCGGATCCCTACAAAAGTATCATACCAAGCTCTGGGATCTTGCTTCAGACCATACAACGCTTTATCAAGCTTGTTTACAAATTCCGGTCTGGTATGATCTATGAAGCCAGAAGGTTGTGTAACATACACTTCCTCATTCAAGATGCCATTTAAGAACGCACTTTTGACATCCATATGATAATATTTGAAATTCTTAAATGATGCATATGCAAGAAAGATTCTAATTGCTTCAAGTCTAGCTACGGGTGCGAAGGATTCTTCAAAATCTGCTCATTCCTCTTGCCTATAACCTTGCGCAACCAGCTGGCTTTGTTTAGAACTACATTTCCATTTTCATCTATTTTGTTCCAAAAGACCCATTTTGTTCCTATAACATTTTGATCATCAGGTCTAGGAACTAGAAGTCATACACTGCTACGTTCGAATTGCCCTAGTTCTTCTTGCATTGCTTCTATCCAGCTTGGGTCTGCTAAGGCCTTTTATACTTTCTTAGGCTCTATATGCGATATGAAAGAAAAATAAAGTATTCGTTTATCATCTGGCCTAGTATTCTAACTGGTGCAGTAATATTACCGATGACCAGCTCGGGTCGATGATATTTGTTCCACCAAAGCCTGAGGTAGATGGTTCGTGCTGTTCCCCCTATTTCCCAGCTGATATCTTGATCGTCCCTTTTTGGATTACCACTAGTTGTAGAATCATTAGTGATATTTGGATCATCATCTCGTGTATGTTCCCTACCAACTTGATCGTGATCCGGACCAGCTCACTCAACATCTTGAATGTCTACGTTGTAATTGGCTTGTCCAGTGCGTGCTGGTCACCAGCTTGACCTATATTTTGACTTCATCGTCACTTGATTCATTCAGATTGGTCGACTCCAGATGAGTTATATATCATTTAGCTTTGAAGAGATGTTGATCTAAAGCTCAGATTTAATATCAAAGGCTCTTAAATATGTTTTACCATTAATATGGATAAAACATCTGCATCCAAACACCCTGAAATAAGATATGTCAGGATTCTTGCCATTCCAGATCTCATATGGAGTAACACCATGTCGCTTGTTTATCATCGATCTGTTCTGGGTGTAACAAGCTGTGTTAACCGCTTCAGCCCAAAATTTATTTGAAATACCGGAATCAGCAATCATAGTTGTGGCAGCTTTTTTAAAGTGCAATTTCTACGCTCAGCTAACCCGTTTTGCTGAGGTATTCTGGCTGCAGACAACTCATGTTTGTTCCAAAGTCATCCAAATATGAGGAGATTTTAAAATTTAAAATTTTTTTCCTCTGTCACTCCTAATCCGGTTGAGATTGCAAGATTGCTCATTTTGTAATCTTTTCAAAAGTTTGATCAGCTGGTTGGCAGTTTGATCTTTGGATTTCAAAAACAACACCCAAGTAAATTTTGAAAAATCATCAACTACAAAGGTGTACCTCATTCCCCCTAAGTTGGTTACGGGTATTGGACTAAAAATATATGATGGATCTGTGTAAACAGATCCTGATTAAGTTTTGAATTACACAAAACCTATTATTGTGTTTCTAACGTCTCTACGAAGTGTACAGATATAACAGAAGAAGAAATCTGGAGAAATTGATTAAAATGATGAAGTGATGAAGTCTGGAACCAGTTGTGAAGAACAAAAACCAGACGCTGGTTTTTGTGGTAAATCCAGATGTAGCCTACAAAGAATTGAAACAGAGGAAAAGAAAAGATGCAACCAGACGAGGAGAAGCATCATACGTTGGCTACAGTTTTGTTTAATCCAGACGTTGTGATGTAAAGAATCAGCAGTCGACAAGTAGCGCAAGAGCTGGATCAGCGATGATGACATCAGCAGTGATGTCATCACGATCAGCAATTAACAAGAAGCGCAGGAGCTGGATCAGCGATGATGACGTCAGCAGTGATGTCATCACAATCAGCAGTGAGCTACAGTATATCCAGTCGCACAAAGAATTGAAACAGAGGAAAAGAAAAGATGCAACCAGACGAGGAGAAGCATCATACGTTGGCTACAGTTTTGTTTAATCCAGACGTTGTGATGTAAAGAATCAGCAGTCGACAAGTAGCGCAAGAGCTGGATCAGCGATGATGACATCAGCAGTGATGTCATCACGATCAGCAATTAACAAGAAGCGCAGGAGCTGGATCAGCGATGATGACGTCAGCAGTGATGTCATCACAATCAGCAGTGAGCTACAGTATATCCAGTCGCTAGCTACAGTTCAACCAGTCGATGGTACTTGAAGTTAGAGATAGCAAAACGATGTCGTTTGGATAAATGAATACGACATCGTTTTGCCTTTGCGCTAAGGTTCAGTCGATGGATTTTGCGATGGTAATAACCAACAGGTACATCTCTTAAGGGAAACCAGCAGGTAGCTACAGTAGTTTGTACATCCAGACGCAAGCTACAGTACATCCAGACGAGAGCTACAGTACAACCAGTCGTTGGGTAATCCAGTCGCAAGCTACAGTGTATCCAGTCGCAGGCTACAGTGTTTTGCATATCCAGTCGATAAGAAATCCAGACGCAGGAAAAGAAGACGTAGTGAAGAGTTGCAAACCAGACGCTAATAGTTACATTCAGACGCAAAGAAGTTGAAGGATGAACCAGACGCTAGTAGATAAATATGAATCAGAAGTAGCGCGAAGAAATTGAATAGATGAATTCAGCAGTAGCGCAAAGACAGAAGAAATCAGCTGTTGCGATCAAGATATCAGCAGAAGATCAACAGAAGCTAACAGTTGTTGAATAAAGGCAAAAGCTGATAACAGACGTTGATCAGGTTCAAGCGAAGCAGTTGACGAATTATATTATGAAGAATTACTAAAGCTGGATGTCAACTGCTGAGCCTTGTTCAAATGTTGAAGACGACAAAAAGCCTGCAAAAGAAAGGACACAAGGACAACTCACTGTCGGTACTTCAAGAAACATCTTTCAACGGGAAGAACTTGTGTCCAACGGATTGAATTTGAGCAGAGGCTATTTAAGGGAGAAGATTTGAAGGAAGAAGATGATGATTTCATGATGATACAGTGAGGATTCAAAAACAGAGGGAAGAAATATTGGAGACGAAGCAGTCGACCGCCATTACAGAGGAGCGTACTATGAGTGTCGACTGCTGAGTCTAAATCAGCTTTTGTAGAAGCATTTCCCTAGTGTGTGAGATTTAATGTTTACGAGAGTTGTGCTTACACTGTAAATCTCACACACACAGAGATTCATTCACATTCATTGTATAGTGAATGAATCTCAAACCCAATACAAAATCAGATCCCGTCCAAGCACGACGACGTTCAACTCTGTGTTTGTAGCATTTTTAACATAGGCGTTAAACAAGTGATTGAGTGATAGCCGAGGGCTGGTAGAGTCTAGGATTTCTCACAGCTGCTGGTTGTGGGATTGGGTCTGTACGCGATGTATAGATCAATATTCTAGTGGAACCTTCCGAGGAGGAAGAAGGGGAGATGTAGGATATTGAAGTCTGAACTTCCATAAACAAATAAGCTGTGTATTCTATTCTTTATTTACAGTTCCGCATACGCAATTACATTTAGCACGCACGCATACAGTTTGCACACACAGTAAGTCGAACAGATTTCTGTACAGAAATCTTTTTGCAACGTTTTAAAATTTAGGATTCAATTCTGGTGTCTTCCGCATGATTTTATTTCATACCAGATCTGTCTCCGGTGCTCTGTTTTAATGTTCAAGAACCAGAGGTATTGCACCTCACTATTAGCAGCGCAAAAGTTTTAATTTTTCAGTAGCAGCGCTGCCAGCCGAGTTGAGGGAGTTGATGGTACAGCTTAGTGACTTGCTAGAGAAAGGTTTTATTCGACCGAGCATGTCACCGTGAGGAGCTCCTATCTTGTTTGTGAAGAAGAAGGATGGTTCAATGAGGATGTGCATCGACTTCCGGCAACTGAATAAGGCTATTGTGAAGAATAAGTACCCTTTACCAAGGATCGATGATTTGTTTGATCAGTTTCAGGGTTCACCTGTGTATTCTAAGATAGATATGCGTTCGGGGTATCATCAGTTGTGCATTCGAGAGGAAGATGTTGCGAAAACTGTGTTTCAAACAAGGTATGGGCATTATGAGTTTTTGGTTATGCCTTTTGGTTTGACGAATGCCCCTGCAGTTTTCATGGATTTGATGAATTGAGTCTTTCGAGAGTTCATTGATCAGTTTGTGATTGTGTTCATCGATGACATTTTGGTGTACTCGAATACTCTGATGAAACATAAAGATCATTTGAGGTTGGTTCTCAAAACACTACGAGACTCGCAGTTGTATGATAAGTTCTCCAAATGCGAGTTTTGGTTGGATAGAGTGGTGTTTCTGGGTCATGTAATTTCGGCCGATGGATTGTCTGTTGATCCCAGTAAGGTAGAGGCTGTAGCAAACTGGGAACGTCCCAAGAAGAATTGTTAGATCATGCATTTATTATTTAAGGTTTTGTGTAAATCAAAAAGGGAGAGATTGATGGATCTGTGTAAACAGATCCTGATTAAGTTTTGAATTACACAAAACCTATTATTGTGTTTCTAACGTCTCTACAAAATGTACAGATATAACAGAAGAAGAAATCTGGAGAAATCGATTAAAACGATGAAGTGATGAAGTCTGGAACCAGTTGTGAAGAACAAAAACCAGACGCTGGTTTTTGTGGTAAATCCAGACGTAGCCTACAAAGAATTGAAACAGAGGAAAAGAAAAGATGCAACCAGAAGAGGAGAAGCATCAGACGTTGGCTACAGTTTTGTTTAATCCAGACGTTGTGATGTAAAGAATCAGCAGTCGACAAGTAGCGCAAGAGTTGGATCAACGATGATGACGTTAGCAGTGATGTCATCACAATCAGCAATTAACAAGAAGCGCAAGAGCTGGATCAGTGATGATGATGTCAGCAGTGATGTCATCACAATCAGCAGTGAGCTACAGTATATCCAGTCGCTAGCTACAGTTCAACCAGTCGATGGTACTTGAAGTTAGCGATAGCAAAACGATGTCGTTTGGATAAATGAATACGACAGCGTTTTGCCTTTGCGCTAAGGTTCAGTCGATGGATTTTTCGATGGTAATAACCAGCAGGTACATCTCTTAAGGGAAACCAGCAGGTAGCTACAGTAGTTTGTACATCCAGACACAAGCTACAGTACATCCAGACGAGAGCTACAGTACAACCAGTCGTTGGGTAATCCAGACGCAAGCTACAGTGTATCCAGTCACAGGCTACAGTGTTTTGCATATCCAGTCGACAAGAAATCCAGACGCAGGAAAAGCAGACGTAGTGAAGAGTTGCAAACCAGACGCTAATAGTTACATCCAGACGCAAAGAAGTTGAAGGATGAACCAGACGCTGGTAGATAAATATGAATCAGAAGTAGCGCGAAGAAATTGAATAGATGAATTCAGCAGTAGTGCAAAGATAGAAGAAATCAGCTGTTGCGATCAAGATATCAGCAGAAGATCAACAGAAGCTAACAGTTGTTGAAGAAAGGCAAAATCTGATAACAGACGTTGATCAGGTTCAAGCGAAGCAGTTGACGAATTATATTATGAAGAATTACTAAAGCTGGATGTCAACTGCTGAGCCTTGTTCAAATGTTGAAGACGACAAAAAGCCTGCAAAAGAAAGGACACAAGGACAACTCACTGTCGGTACTTCAAGAAACATCTTTCAACGGGAAGAACTTGTGTTCAACGGATTTAATTTGAACAGAGGCTATTTAAGGGAGAAGATTTGAAGGAAGAAGATGATGATTTCGTGATGATACAGTGACGATTCAAAAACAGAGGGAAGAAATATTGGAGACGAAGCAGTCGACCGCCATTAGAGAGGAGCGTACTATGAGTGTCGACTGCTGAGTCTAAATCAGCTTTTGTAGAAGCATTTCCCTAGTGTGTGAGATTTAATGTTTACGAGAGTTGTGCTTACACTGTAAATCTCGCACACACAGAGATTCATTCACATTCATTGTATAGTGAATGAATCTCAAACCCAATACAAAATCAGATCCCGTCCAAGCACGACGACGTTAAACTCTGTGTTTGTAGCATTTTTCACATAGGCGTTAAAAAAGTGATTGAGTGATAGCCGAGGGCTGGTAGAGTCTAGGAGTTCTCGCAGCTGCTGGTTGCAGGATTGGGTCTGTACACGATGTATAGATCAAATCTTCTAGTGGAACCTTCCGAGGAGGAAGAAGGGGAGATGTAGGACATTGAAGTCCGAACTTCCATAAACAAATAAGCTGTGTATTCTATTCTTTATTTACAGTTCCGCAAACGCAATTACATTTAGCACGCACGGAGTGTCGACTGCTGAGTCTAAATCAGCTTTTGTAGAAGCATTTCCCTAGTGTGTGAGATTTAATGTTTACGAGAGTTGTGCTTACACTGTAAATCTCACACACACAGAGATTCATTCACATTCATTGTATAGTGAATGAATCTCAAACCCAATACAAAATCAGATCCCGTCCAAGCACGACGACGTTAAACTCTGTGTTTGTAGCATTTTTCACATAGGCGTTAAACAAGTGATTGAGTGATAGCCGAGGGCTGGTAGAGTCTAGGAGTTCTCGCAGCTGCTGGTTGCAGGATTGGGTCAGTACACGATGTATAGATAAAATCTTCTAGTGGAACCTTCCGAGGAGGAAGAAGGGGAGATGTAGGACATTGAAGTCCGAACTTCCATAAACAAATAAGCTGTGTATTCTATTCTTTATTTACAGTTCCGCAAACGCAATTACATTTAGCACGCACGCATACAGTTTGCACACACAGTAAGTCGAACAGATTTCTGTTTACAGAAATCTGTTTGCAACGTTTTAAAATTTAGGATTCCGTTCTGGTGTCTTCCGTATGATTTTATTTCACACCTGATCTGTATCCGGTGCCCTGTTTTAATGTTCAAGAACCAGAGGTATTGCACCTCACTATTAGCAGCGCAAAAGTTTTAATTTTTCAGTAGCAGCGCTCGCTTTGAATTTATTGCTTTAATTCTTTATTCATCGGTCCTAACAATATCCATGTGTAAAAGATCCAGCTTTTGTGAGGTTTTATCATGACCTCTAGTTTTGAAAGTTGATTTTAAATGTTACCTAGCTGACAGGCAAATCAAATCTTGTCCTTTGAAAATTCTAATTTGGGTAAGCCATCAACTAACTCACGCTTACTCAGATTCGCAATTGTTTTGAAGTGCAGATGTCATCTGCTGATGCCATAGCCAGCTCTTCGAAGAGTCAGCTGCTAGGCAGGTTTGTTATGTATGCGGTTGATCTGACCAATCGACTTTGTAGGTGTTTCCAGATTGATAACCTGCCAGCACGGTCAGACCTTCCGGATTCAAAATGATGCATGTGTGCTTTTGAAATTTAACATAATAATTATTGTCGCACAACTGACTGATACTTATCAAGTTGTAGCACAAGTTCTCAACAATGAGAACATTGTTGATAGTAAAATTATCATGGGTAAGCTTACCCTTACCCACAGTCGTTAGAGTTATCATCAAAGGTGATCTTGGTTCCATTGCATTGTTTGATATCTGTGAGTAGCTTGGCATCTCCAGTCATGTGCCTCGCACATACACTGTCCAGATACTACATTGATTGCTCCAATATTGAAACCTGTTATTCCTGCAATCACAGACAATGCAAAATTTTGGTACCCTTTGGTCTATATTTGGGTCCAGGTTTGAATAGACCTTTTGTGACTTGGATAATCTTAACCCATTTACCAGTGTGCGGATCAAACCATGTGTGTGGTCAGTGTGTTCTTTGATATAGATCGATTTTGATATGTAGCTTGTTGGCCTTGTGATCTGGGTTTGCGATATTTGGGCCTGTACTGCCTATCCTTCGTAGAAGGTCGAGTGAACTGGCCTTGCTTTTTACCACCAGATTTGGGATTACACCGCATCTGTTCAACTCTTTTGGTAAGGCAGCTCTCCCGAGGCTTCTCAGGAGCAGTATAACCCAGCCCGCAAAATCTTCCTTGCCAGATCGGAGGTCGAGCTGCTATCTTATCCTCATCAGATTTTGCCTGTACAGGCTATTCCGTGCTGGATTTTACAAAGCTTATGGTTTTGAACTTTTCTCTATCCAATTGTGGGATACTACTGGTTTTCTCCATTGCCCTCGTAAATATGGGTCAACTTCTCCTAGATCTCTTTCACAGTTGTGCACGTCTGGATCTTGCTAAACATGTTATTTTCTAGCGTCTTGTAAAGGATTTCCTTGGCGACGTTGTCCAGATTTGCTTTCTTCTTGTCCTCAGAGGACCACTCCAGTCTGGATTTCTCGATCCACTGGGGTGCACCGGCAGTTATAGCCAAAGAAGTATTCATTTTCATTATTTGCATCGATCCGTTAGTTATCACGAACCACATGTCATCGTCTTGTGCTGCTAGGTGCGCCTGCATCTGGATCTTCCAGACGTCGTATTATTCCTTGGAAAACATGGGAATCTTGTTGTGAGAAATTGACATATTTAATTAATATAAATGAATAAATTGTTCAAACACTGAGAAACCGTGCTCTGATACCACTAGTTAGGATCGAAAAACAAGCTTGGGAGTTCGGAGGGGGGGTGAATGAACTCCTTTGCTAATTTCTGTTTTAAAACTTGTTTTAAAAAGATTCGCTATATGACTTGCCCCGTCTTACTAGCTCAATCACTAATGAGCTAAACCGTTCATCAAATTCGGCCATTGTCTCCTCGGGCTTCAGCTTGATCAGTTCAAATTTTTGCAGGGCCACAGTCAACTTGTTCTCTTACGTTTCTTCATTGCCCTCGCAGCTCTGGGTCAACTTCTCCTAGATCTCTTTCGCAGTTTTTGCACATCTGGATCTTGCTAAACATGTTATTTTCTAGCGTCTTGTACAGGATTTCCTTGGCGACGTTGTCCAGATTTGCTTTCTTCTTGTCCTCAGAGGACCACTCCAGTCTGGGTTTCTCGATCCACTGGGGTGCACCGACAGTTATATCCGAAGCAGTATTCATTTTCATTATTTGCATCGGTCCGTTAGTTATCACGAACCACATGTCATCGTCTTGTGCTGCTAGGTGCATCTGCATCCTGATCTTCCAGACGTCATATTCCTCCTTAGAAAATATGGGAATTTTGTTGTGAGAAATCGATATATTTAATGAATATAAATGAATAAATTTTTCAAACACTGAGTAACCGTGCTTTGATACCACTTGTTAGGATCGAAAAACAAGCTTGGGAGTTCAGAGGGGATAATTTCTGTTTTGAAACTTGTTTTAAAAAGATTTTATTGCTCGATGCAATCCTCCAACCAAGTTACCAGCTTAGAGGGTTCTCAGTGACTTTTGTTTATCTAGTGTAATAAATAAATTTTTATTCGGAAACAACACAATCCAAGAGTGAACAAGTTAAACTAATGCGTAAACGTAAGAGATGTAGAGACGAGAGGTTTGTTTCTGGAATTTCAGAGCAAATTCTCCTATGTCTCCCCTTCTTTCTCAATGGGAAGGATTTCCACTAGAAGATTTGTGTGACACCCAAACCCATGGGAATCAACGGAAGGGAGTAAATGAAAATCTAAAAGATATACAAGGACTAAACGAGAAATATTGTAATCTGTATTACCTTACAAAAACTGAGCGTAAACAGTTGGCACCAAAAGTGAACAGTAAAATAGATTTGGATTATAAAAGCTTCAGAGTTCAATTACAAAATTAGATATTACAACTAATGGAACTCTATATGAGTTCTCGATTGTTGTAATGGATCTTAATACAGTTTGACAAAATATAAAAAACAACAACAGCTGGCTGTGCGGAAACGCTGGCCTTCGACAAACACACGCAGCCCCCAAATCTGGTTCAACTTGTGCTACCCGCCTGCTCTGAGCTGCCTCACCTGCATCGAGAAAACTAGTGAGCCTAGGGCTCAACAAGTAAAACTAAGGATAACAAGATCACATAATGCAGGCATAACTGAAACGTAATACATAATTAAAGGAAGTCATCTAAACTCAAATCTTGCTACTAAAAAATATAGATCGGAACATCAGATCTGAACCGCTTTACTCTGTGACTCATGGCCTAGAGGCTCTCTGGTGGTCCTGATGCATGAAGTACGTTATCTGAATCAGTAACTCTCTGTGAAGGGATTATATTAATTCCATAATCCTATCTCTTTTGATGAAGGGATTACAGTCATACCGTAATCCTGTCCCTTCCTGAATGATCGGGTACTCTATGTCATAAGTCCATAAAAGTGAACTTCCTTTACTTTAAAACAGCTTTTATACATTATTCTTGATCGAAGATCGACTACTGAAAACTGGATGATTCACTGCTATGAAACTCATTCTATATTTAAAAACCTTACTGAGTGCACAGCTGGGGTACGAGCTGAAGATAGCAAAACCAGCTCGGGGAGGAAACGACTTAGGAAGGCTAACAGATTTGGCCAAAGAAAACAGATCTCAAGCGTAAATAACAGCTCTGGCTACGTAAAATAGATCTCGGGTGTGAAACAGATCGTGAGTGTGAAGAACAGCTTTGGCTAACGAAATTAGCTTACGAATAGGACAAACAGATTTGGTTTAAAGGAAACAGCTTACGTTAAATAAAATGGTAACATAAGCTTCATAAGAGGAATTTCAGCTTTGGAAGGTCACTCAGCTTTTAGAAACCCAATCAGTTTAGCAACGAATCACGTAGACCGGCGAAGAACATAGGCCAGATCTGCTTAAAACGAAGGTACTGCTCCAGCTTAGACAGTCCCTAAACAGACCAGCTCAACTTATTCGACCAGAACATAATCCCGATCGAACCAGCGTCGTCTATCTATTCATAGTCAATGTCCAGAACCTTTACAGCATGCAGAAAAACCAGAAACTCCTCTTGGCTTATCTTATCTGGAATCTGTACAACTCAGTATCTTGAAAATACAACTTCTTGCTAAAATAACTGGTGAGTTTTCACAAAACTAAAACTTCAAAGCAGTGCATCCTTAGCTTAAACTTGAACATAAACTGAACTGAACTGAATCATGCTACAGGAAAGCATACAACAGAAAACAACGAAGCAATATATATTTTCCAGATGCAGCAAGAACAATATTTTTCTTGCCTGAACTGAGAATCGCAACGAACAGATGGCCTTGGCTTGAAATCTTCTCAAGCACACTCGGCGATCTCTTGTATATTTTGAGAGAAATTAATGAATTTCTTGTAAAAACAGATCTCCAACCGAAATCATTTATTTAAAGAAAACTGCTCCAGCTCGGGATCGTTCTTGGGTCGAAATCCTTCTAGAGCCATCTGGCCGTGCTTCTAAGCTGGAAGAAAAGAAAGAAATCAGCTTAGATTAATGGAACTAGCTTAAACTTAAACCTGGATGCTCGAATCTCAAAACAGCCCTTGAAAATAAAAAGGCTAACAATTGTGGTCCTATGGATTTTGGGGCGCTACAACTCTACCCTCCTTACTGAAATTTCGTCCTCGAAATTTACTTACCAAACAATTTGGGTAGAGACTACGCATATCCTCTTCTGTCTCCCAAGTTGCTTCCCGCTCAGATTGGTTAGACCACTAAATTTTAACCATCGGGATGCTACGATTTCTCAACTTCCTATTCTCTCAATGAAGAATCCTCTCTGGTCTCTCTTCATAACTCAGATCTGGTGCAAGTTGGATTGGCTCATAGCTCAAAACATGCGACGAGTTAGGAACATATTTCCTTAAAGCTGATACATGAAAAACGTTATGCACTGTGGACATATGTGGGGGTAATGCTAATCTGTAGGCTAGCGTTTCTACTTTGTCCAAAATCTCATATGGATCAATGAACCTTGGGCTGAGCTTACCCTTCTTCCCAAATCTCATTACGCATTTCATTGGTGCTACCCTTAAGAACATCTGCCACCACATTGGCTTTTCCTGGGTGGTAGTTAATGGTGTCTTTGACCAGCTCTAACCACCTCCTATGTCTCTTGTTCAATTCTTTCTGGGTGAATAAATACTTTAAACTCTTGTGGTCAATGAATATCTCACACTTCTCCCCATATAGATGATGTCTCCAAATCTTCAGGGCAAAAACTACAGCTGCTAACTCTAGATCATGCGTAGGATAATTCTTCTCGTGATTATTCAACTGTCTGGAAGCATATGCTATTACCCTACGATCCTGCATCAATACAGCTCCTAAACCTAGCTTGGAAGCATCTGTGTAGATAACAAAATTCCCCTGTCCAGAAGGCATGGTTAGTACTGGAGCTTCTATCAACGCTTGCTTCAATTTCTCAAAACCTTGCTGAGAACTAGGGGTCCACTCAAACTTAACTTGTTCCTAGTCAACGAAGTTAATGGAACCGCTATCTTCGAAAATCCTTGAATAAATCGCATGTAATATCCAGCAAGTCCCAAAAAGCTCCTCACCTCTGAAATAGATCTGGGCACAGGCCAGTCTCGCACAGCTTCGACCTTAACTGGGTCAACTTCTAATCCATCCTTAGAAATGATGTGACCTAGAAATACAACCTCTCCAGCCAAAACTCACACTTACTAAACTTAGCAAACAGTCATTTATCCTTCAAAACTTGTAGCACTATCCTAAGCTGGTTAGCATGCTCTGTGTTGGTCTTGGAATATACTAAGATATCATCTATAAATATGATGAAAAACTGGTCCAAATATGGCTGGAAAACTCTATTCATCAAATCCATAAAAGCAGATGGAGCGTTGGTCAATCCGAAAGGCATTACTAAAAACTCATAATGGCCATAACGCGTCCTGAAAGCTGTCTTATGGATATCGGCCTCTTTGATCTTAAGCTGATGGTATCCAGATCGCAAATCTATCTTAGAAAACACTACTGCTCCCTTCAATTGGTCGAACAAATCCTCAATTCTATGCAGGGGATACTTATTCTTAATGGTAAGCTTATTCAACTCGCGATAATCTATACACAATCTTAAGCTCTCATCTTTCTTCTTAACGAACAAAACATGGGCTCCCCAAGGGGATGTACTGGGTCGAATAAATCCTTTATCCAACAGGTCTTGAATTTGTTCCTTCAGCTCTTTCATCTCTGTAGGAGCAAGCCTATAGGATGGTCTGGAAATAGGAGCTGCTCCAGGTACTAGATCGATAGAAAATTCTAACTCTCTGTCTGGAGGTAGTCCACTGATGTCATCTGGAAAAACTTCTGGAAAATCATTCACCACCTCTACGTCATCTAGCTCGGGCTTACTAGAAACGGTCAGGGACGATAAAATTGCCAAGAATCCTACTCCACCTTTCCTCAGATAATGCTGGGCTTGCAAAGCTGAAATAACGCGAGGACATTGTCTAAGCTGGTTAGCTTCAATTGAAAACTGGGTTCCATTGAGTGGTTTAATAGTCACTGTCCTGAGCTTAAAATCGATTACTACTCCATAATTAGATAACCAGTATGTTCCCAAAATCAAATCAAATTCAAGCATGGGTAGAAAAATTACATTGGCGATAACTACGTGTCCTTGTAATTCAAGCTCTAAATCACGGTATAAACTACGAGATACCAGCTTTTCTCCTGAAGGTACTGTCACACAATAGCCTATGGACAATCGTTCCAGTTTACAAGGTAACTTCTTAGCAAAATCTTCAGCTATAAAGGAATGGGTCGCACCCGAACCTAATAGAGAAAACGAGGGTGTACCAGCAACCAAAATCTTACCCGCAATCATAGTAGAATTGGGATTAGCTTGCTCAGCTGTCATAACATAAGCTCGACTGGGCACCAGTTGCTTCAACTGTGGACAGTGCTTGGAGATGTGACCTTGAGCACCACATCTGTAACAACCGCTCTGGCCAGCTTTACACTGTCCCAGGTGATTCTTCTGGAACTTGGGGCAAACTGGCTTGTTGTTTCCAACTGGTACTGCACTAATAGGATGGGCTGGTATGGGTTTATGTTCTTGGGGTCGCTGTTGGTTCCTGTGCTACTTCTTGAATGGCCTCTGATCTGCTTGCTGAAAGGACCGTCTCCTCTGTTGTCTCTGTTGTTCGACATCTTTCCAATCCCTCTCTACTTTCAGGGCCTTATCTACTGCTTCCCTGTAAGTCTTGGACCCTGCTAGCCCGACATTTAGCTTGAATGTAGGCTTTAGTCCTTCCACAAAATGACTCAGCTTCTCCTCAGGGTCTCTTCCAATAAGAGATACAAAATAGCAGCCTCTTTCAAACCTTTGGATATACTCTTGTACTGTCATGTTCCCTTGCTTCAAGGTCAGAAATTCCCGCTTCAACTCAGACCTCTTGTCTGCTGTGAAGTACTATTCGAAGAACACTCGTTTAAAATCATCCCATGAGAGATTTCCAAATCTATTGACAATTTCGCTCCTTCCCACGAGATCATTTCATCATCTCTTAACATGTAGATAGCGCACATAGGCCTATCCAGATCTAGAATCTGAAGATATTCAAAAATAACTTCCATCGAATTAATCCAGCTCTCAACAAGCGGATCTGTTGTACCACTTGTAGATAGCACACATAGGCCTATCCAGATCTAGAATCTGAAGATATTCAAAAATAACTTCCATCTAATTAATCCAGCTCTCAACAAGCGGATCTGTTGTACCACTAAACTCCTTAGGCTTCTGTCTTCGTAAATTCTCCTAGGAATCATCATGATTTGGTCCTTTGCTGTTAGAAGATTGGCAATTTCCTCTGTCGGACTGCTCTACTAACAGTTCTAAGAGTTGGATAATACGAGCATTATTATCTGAACTGGGTTCTACTTTAAGGGTGCTTCTTCTACCTCTCCCTCTTCCTGACATATTAATCTATAGCCCGCAATCCACCAGAAGAGAACATTAGAACTCAAAAGAGAAAAGGAATCTTAACATAACAAATAAGATCACAGATCAGGAGATGCAGACCGCGAAAGCTGCTCCAGACTGGGAAGTGTGTGTTTATCTCAGAACCATGCTCTGATACCAAGTTGTGACACCCAAACCCATGGGAATCAACGGAAGGGAGTAAATGGAAAATCAAAAAGATATACAAGGACTAAACGCGAAATATTGTAAGTTGTATTCCCTTACAAAAACTGAACGTAAGCAGTTGGCGCCAAAAGTGAACAGTAAAACGGATTTGGATTATAAAAGCTTCAGATTTCGATTACTAAATTCTATATTACAACTAATGGAACTCTATATGAATTCTCTATTGTTGTAATGGATCTTAATACAGCTTGACAAAAGATAAAAAACAACAACAGCTGGCTGTGCAGAAACGCTGGCCTTCGACAAACACACGCAGCCCCCAAATCTGGTTCAACTTGTGCCACCCACCTGCCCCTGAGCTGCCTCACCTGCATTGAGAAAACTAGTGAGCCTAGGGGTTCAACAAGTAAAACTGAGGATAACAAAATCACATAATGCAGGTATAACTGAAACGTAATACATAATTAAAGGAAGTCATCTGAACTCAAATCTTGCTACTAAAAATACAGATCGGAACATCAGATCTGAATCGCTTTACTCTGTGACTCATGGCCTAGAGGCTCTCTGATGGTCCTGATGCATGAAGCACGTTATATGAATCAGTAACTCTCTATGAAGGGATTACAGTAATTTCATAATCCTGTCCCTTCTAATGAATGGATTACAGTCATACAGTAATTCTGTCCCTTCCTGAATGATCGGGTCCTCTATGTCATAAGTCCTTAAAACTGAAACTTTAGTTCCTTTACTTTAAAACAACTTTTATACATTATTCTTTATCGAAGATCGATTACTGAAAATTGGATGATTTACTGCTATGAAACTCATTTTATCCTTAAACACCTTACTGAGTGCACAGCTGGGGTACGAGCTGAGGATAGCAAAACCAGCTCGGGGAGGAAACGAATTAGGAAGGCTAACAGATTTGGCCAAAGAAAACAGATCTCAAGCATAAATAACAGCTCTGGCTACATAAAACAGATCTCGGGTTTGAAACATATCACGGGTGTGAAGAACAACTTTGGCTAACTAAATTATCTTACGAATAGGACAAATAGATTTGGTTTAAATGAAACAGCTTACGCGAAATAAAATGGTAGCATAAGCTTCATAAGAGGAATTTCAGCTTTGGAAGGTCACTCAGCTTTTAGAAACCCAATCATTTTAGCAATGAATCATGCAGACCGGCAAAGAACATAGGCCAGATCTGCTTAAAGCGAAGGTACTGCTCCAGCTCAGACAGTCCCTAAACACCCCAGCTCAACTGTGAGACCCTGTTAGGATAAAATTTATAGTTTTGGTGATAACAAAAAGACAAGATTAATCAGGTCGTAAAACGTTGATATTACAGAGTTACGGTTATTGGATTTTATACAGTCATTTGGGTATCCAGACGCAAGGTACAGTGGATCTTTTATCCAGACGCAGGATACAGTGTTTTGTACAAACCAGACGAGAGCTACAGTAAACCAGACGAGAGCTACAGTGAATCGGTCTTTGGTATCAAATCACTTGCAAGCTACAGTGGATCATTTAATCAGACGCAAGTATTCGAATGTCAGCATGTGCAAAACGACAGCGTATTGGAATTAGTCGATGGTCTTTGAAACCAGTCGAGAGCTAAAGTGGTTTGTATATCCAGACGAGAGCTACAGCGATATTTAACCAGTCGAGGATGTATAGCAAACGATGTCGTTTGGATAAGTTAAAATGACAGCGTTTGAACTAACCAGTCGTTGGGCTTTATAAGGAAACCAGTCGGTGCACACACTTGAACATTTACAATCGCAACACTATGAACGACGAAGGAAGTTCGAGCTGGTTAAGATAAAGAATTTCAGGCGCAAGCTTAAAGTGATTCAAATACGATTGATTACTCAATATGGAAAAGATCAGTAGAATCGTACAATTTCCTGGAATTTAGGAGACAACGTTGGTACTATTTTGGGTAAATAGTACATATTTATAGAGGTTGTTACACGGTTATTGCACAGATATGGAAATCGACAAATTAGCTCTGACAGTGTGCAATTTACCTTGTAGTGGAGCAGAGAATACGTCTACGAATTATCAGAATTTCAAAAGGGATTTTTTTCCCTTAACAAGATTAAATGACCGTTGAGCGAAGACTATAAATACCAGCAGTTTGAATTGAAGATATACCACTTTGCTCTCATTAACTTGCCAAAACTCTGTCAAATTGATTTCTGAGCATTCTTTGTTGAAGCAATCTCAAAGATAACAAAACTCGAAGAACTCACAAGTGTTGATCTTCATTGAAATACCTTCGAGTCTATCTTCTGGTTACATTTTTGTAATCAAGTTTCATTGTTGAAACCAGAAGATTTTACAGTCTCATATATTTTGTATTCACTGTTGTTATATCATTTGAGTCTGTAACGAACGTGCTCCTTAAAGCCGTTCAAAAAATTTCATTCACTTGTAAAACCAGCAGCTGCGTGTGCGCTTTAGATTGTGGTGTTGCTAGGAGTTCACCTGGAGCGAAGCTCGGTGATCGGGTGTTTGTAGAAGGACTACAGGCATCAATTCTTCTAGTGAAACCTTCCTGAAAAGGAAGAAGGGGAGACGTAGGATATTGATATCCGAACTTCCAGAAACAAATTCTTGACTCTTGCTCTTTACTTAACGCATTTACTTATTCATTGAGTTATCTGTTCACAAATCAATTGGCCTTTTTCCGCACATACTTTGTTGGCCGAGAGATTTGATTAAACTGAGATCCTTAAATCTGGTAACTCGGATTTAAGTTAAGCGGTGCTTGTAAAACTGTTTTAAAAGGTTTCAAAAATTTGAAAATACCAAGAGTTCATTCAACCCCCCCCCCCTTCTGAACTCTTGCAACTGTTTTTCGAACCACATTGATCGTATTTTTGGACTATCAATTGGTATCAGAGCTTGCGAGTCTCAGTTATTGAACAGTTGTTGTGTGTGCTCTACTTTATATTAACATGTCTACCTCTCACAACAAGATTCCTCTGTTTTCAAGGGAAGATTACGATGATTGGAAAATCCGCATGCAAGCACATCTGGCCGCACAGGATGATGAGATGTAGACTGTTATCACTGAAGGGCCATTGAAAATTATGAAGCCTAATCTAGCATTTGCGATAACAAATGGCGAGCCTCAGTTTCTGGAGAAGGCCAGACATGAATACACCAGTGATGATAAGAAGAAAGCAAACTTAGATAATGTAGCCAGGGATATCCTTTACAAGACGCTGGACAAGGATAAAAACATGTTCAGCAAAATCAAAACATGCGCCACAGCCTGTGAAGGAAGTTACGAGACAAAAGAGAACAAGTTGACGGTCGCTCAACAAAAATATGAGTCCATCAAGATGAAGGATGGAGAGACAATGACGGAGTTCGACGAAAGATTTAGCGCAATAGTGATTGAGTTGAACAGCCTTGGCAAAGAATACAGTAACAGAGAGTTGGCGTTGAAAGTAATGAGAGCGTTGCCCCGGGAGTGGGACGTGAAGACAATGGCGATGAGGGAGTCGAAGGACCTGAACAAGCTGGAGCTTCACGATTTATTTGCCAACCTCAAGGCCTACGAATTCGAGTTGGAAACAAGAGAAGAAGCTGGTCCATCTACCTCTCAGCCGACCAAGGCATTAGCAGCAACTGCATCTACTGAACAATGCTCTCCAAGCACAAGCAAATCAGCAGATCAACTCAGTGACGACGTCATGTCCCTCTTCGTTAAGAAGTTTGGGAAATACTTGAGAAGATCTTTCAACCCTTCCTCTCCTTACAATAATTTCAATAAATCTGATAAAACTGCTTCTGATATGAAATGTTATAACTGTGATCGTCCAGGGCACTTTGCAGCTGATTGCAATAGGCCAAGAAAGGAGGACAGATCCAGAGATGACAAGAGATCAGATGATAGATACAGGAGTGATGACAAGAAGGAGGATCGATACAAGCGAGAAGACAAGACAGAAGAGAGAGCTGTTGAGAGATCCAAGGAGAGATCCAAGGATAGGCGGATGAGGACGAGAGGTGACAAGAGACCCAGCCGCAAGCATGATCGTAAAGTATTGGTGGCTGAGGAAAGCACCAAGATCTGGGCGGACACTGATTCAGAATCTTCATACAGCAGCTCCTCATCAAGTGAACAGGAGGAGGTTCACTGCCTCATGGCTGATCAAACTTCAGACGATGAGGTATTTGATTTCTCTAATGTTGAATTTACACGAGAAGATCTTGTCAGTGCACTTAATGACATGGTCAAAGAGTACAAGAAGTTTTCTCATTCATTCGAGGAAGCTAAAGCTGAAAACATAAGTCTAAAAAGTAGTTCGATTGAATCAAGTTCTGATGAGCTTGAGGATATTGACAGCTTGAAGATTGAGTTGAGTAAGCTGACAGCTGAGAATGATTTGTTGAGAAATGAATCCAGTGAGCTCAAAGCTGAAGTTGAGAAATTAACTAAAGAAATGAGCTCATGGAATCAATCGGCTCGTGCTCTCCACAAGCTGCATGAAATCCAAAAATATGTGCACGATAGAACTGGTTTGGGCTTCAGTAGTGGTGAGAGCAATGAAGGAGAGACAAGTAATCACAATCATCATATGACAAGTTCGACAAAATGAGCTTTGTCAAAGCCAATGTGATATATGACTGCTTTGAGTCGATAACATTTGATGACCAGAACTCTCCCAAGTTGAGCGATAATGGCAAAGCTGGTATCGGTTTTCAAAGACCTGAGAATTCCAAGCCCAGTTGGCTAAAGAACAAGCTAGACAATGATAAAGCTAAAGCTGGTTCCAAGTCCTTTGTTCCCAACCAGCCGAGGCGTAATTCGAAGAAGGCAAAATCTGGTTGGACAAAGACTCAGCCGAGGAGAGATCTAAGTGGTCAGAAGATGAAATCAAAACTCAATAGATCTCACAGCAATTATGCACAGACCTTTGTGGACCCGCATACTGGGAAAACTGTGAAAGTAATTCAAGTATGGGTCCTGAAAGGGGTAATCCGATCAGGACCCAAGTAAAATTGGGTACCAAGAACTGTTTTCATGATTGTAGGATAACAGGTACTGTGAGGAATCAGATTTTAGACTAGTGATTAATCGAATTGATTTGGGATTAGTCGCGTAGTTTTTTCGAGAGAAATCTGTTTCCAGTAGATGCAGATGTTAGAATCCAGCAGTAGCGCCTGTTGGTGAAAGCTGATCAGCAGTTGATGGCGCGAGAGTAAACCGTCGTCATTTCGAGGAAACCAGCCGTAGCGCTAACGCAAGGGATCAACTGTAACGCATTCCAGATGTCAGCGCGGGTCAACGGTACTGTAGCTTGCAGCTGGTGAAATTTTATATAGATAGTTACTGTAGCGTGTGAGACGTACGTTGTCGTTTCGATTGTAGAGATCGCTGCTGGCAGACGTTGCATTTAGCATGAGAGTTAGCGAGAGAGCGACACGTGTTGGTTAACATTTTTGAGTGTTGACTACTGAACCAGCAGATGCGTGAGTAAAGGAGTGACCAGCTGATGGTTTGAGGAACCAGTCGCAGAGGTAGAGTGACGTCGTTTTAATAAGTCGAAACGCTGCGTTTTGAGTGTTGCGACTGGTACCAACCGTGAGAGATTTGTTATGAGGAATGTGTTGCGACTGGGTGACCAGCTGTTGGCACAAATGCTTACGTAACTGTTACGGCGTCGTTTGGATTAGTTGACGCGTCGTTGTTTTGTTTAGTTACGCTTGCGTCTGGATTGTTTAGAGTAACCAGCTGCTGAGTTTTTCGTAGGGAATTTGGTACCAGCTGGTGGAGCGCTACGACATCGTTTCGATTAGTTGGTGCGGCGTCGTTTTGGGCGTGCGAAGAGAAATGCAACGACTGGTTGTTGCGACTGGTTTCTGTTGACAGCTCTCTACTGTTCACGTCGACTGGTTTTGTTGCAAACAGCAGCTGTTGGATTTGAGGATTATATATAGAAGTGTTGATCGACACTTAGAAATATTTTGGACCCGATATTTCTTATCATCTTCTCTGTTGAAACCCTTGTTCGATATTGTTCACCCGAACGCTTCTTCTTGAGATTTCTGCTATTTCCAACCTCTGTTTTTGATGATTTTGGTGACGCTGAATTCGCCTTGCCTAGATCTTTCGATTGCTACCCATTAGAGGACCTGAATTAGCGTTGGATTGGAAGCACGAAGCTACTGGTGTTCGAAGCTTTTTGGATAAGTCTGTTTCGTGTGTTCTCCTACTGGTTTAAGCTTCGGGATTTGAGTTCGCAGGAGGTATCTGCTGGGATTTTCGAAATCAGGAAGAAGCTGACTTGCTTCAATTGTGGTACCGTGCCTTGTAAGAATCTGTTGAGGTTGATTTCAGCTATTGAAGGTACGAATTGAGCAGATTTAACAGCTTTGAGCGTGGACATGGCTGTGATCGATGTTATGAACCTGCTGATGTAATTATATGATTTTATGTGTTACAGTTTGTTGAATTGATTGAATTGTACATTCTGTTTCACGTATGAATTATTGTATGCATTGTGCATTGATGATTGATTGGCATACATGCATACATATTGAGCCTGACAGATTGATTGATGACCTGATTGAGAGCCACGTTGTGACTGGCCGACTGACTTGTTGTGCCTGAAAAGTCCAACGCTATCATCGGAGTGGTGA
>KV012512.1:86454-96894 GCA_001598015.1 Dorcoceras hygrometricum | reverse complement strand
AATGATATTTTATGTTCAGGCCCTTATATTTCGAAAATTTTTAAGCCCGATTTTTCGCTTCCGTGATTATGTGCTTAATTGTGCTATTATCTTGAGCTTTTAGCACGGGGCCTGACGTTTTTGGTATCAGAGCTTAAACTGGGATAAGCTCGATTTTCTTTGATCACACTTGAGTCTAGGCATAGAGTTTTGATTTGATTTTTGATTGACTCTGTGACTTATGTGATCATTTATCGGTCTACGTGATATATCTATCTGGTGTACGATCTTACCTCTAGACTTGTTTAGATGCCGCCGAGAAGAGGAAGAGGTAGGGCGACTAGACGAACTGAGGAGGAGTCTAGGGCAGGTAGTGATGATGATGTTCATCAGGTTGAGGATGTTACTAGACAGATAGGCGGTATGGAGTTGGTCTTAGCTAGGTCAGCGGACGAACCCTCCGACGTTTTTTGCAGCATAGGGTGGTGCGATGACTGAGGCTTGGTTAACCCAGATGGAGGAATTGTTCGATACTTTGGAGTACGCTCCTGAGAAAAGACTGAAGCTGGCGATGTTGCAGCTGAGAGACAATGCACAGCGCTGGTGGAGGGGTACTTCCCGTATCCTTCGTGATAGTGTGGCTGTGATCACTTGGGAGAGCTTCTGCGAGGCATTTCGACAGGAGTATACCCCGGAGTCCTTCTATAACAGCCGGGAGCGGGAGTTCGATAACCTGAGGCAGGGCAGCATGCGAGTGGCTGAGTATGCCCGACAGTTTTCTGCGCTTTTGGTCTGTGTACCACACGTTGCCAACCAATAGAGGACGAAGAGGAACAAGTTTTTGAAAGGCTTGAGTCCTGATTTGTACCGGATGGTTTTTTCTGGTTCGCCTGCGACCTATATTGATGCGGTGAACCGAGCAGTGGATATTGAGGAGAGTTTGATGGAGGTTGAGGCTCCGATTCAACCGAATACTGGATGCACCTATCAGCCTGTTCAGGATGCGTCGCAGTCTTTTTATTCTCCTCAAGGGTCGCAGCAGCAGCAGCAGTCGAACCGCCAGAGATTTTGACCTAGAGGGTAACAGTTCAAGAAGAAGGCGGATTCAAGTTCCTCTGGTTCTGTGAGTTCTGGTTCTGGCAGTGGTTCTGGCAGCGGTTCTAGTGGAATGTCGTGTGGACAGTGCATAGGAAGGCATCCGACTTCGCAGTGTCGTGGAGTTCAGGGGTACTACCGTAACTGTGGACAGCCAGGACACTTCCTTAGAGTGTGTCCTCTGTTGAGGGGTCTGTCTTCGATTCCTTCGCAGCAGGGATCAGCTGGTGGTTCATCTCAGAGACCGCAGTTTCCTGCCCCTACTCAGTGATCTGGATTTCATCCTAGTGGACCGTCTAGGTTTGGAGCACCTCAGAGACCTCAGTTCCAGATTCCCCAGTAGGCTCAGGCGAACGCTTTGACTAGAGAGCAGGCTGAGGAGACGCCTGGCATGGTGATTGGAGGTACATGCTTTATTTTCGATTTTCCTGCGAAAGTTTTATTTGACACTGGTGCATCACACTCCTTTATTTCTGAGATGTTTGTGTGTGAGAATAATGAGAGATTTTGATTGCATCTTGGGGATGGACGTGTTGTCTAGCTATAAGGCTACGGTCGATTGTTTTCATGGTGTGGTGAGATTTTGCCCTGACTCGGATGAGAAGTGGGAGTTCTACGGTGCTGATTCACGCTCGAAGATTCCACTGGTGTCCGCCATGGAGATGTTTAGCTGCTATTGTTGGATAACGCGGGATTTATGATTTACGCGCTGGACGTTTCCCAAGAGCAACGATTGGAGTTGAGCGACATTCCGATCGTCCGAGAGTTTCCCGACGTGTTTCCAGATGAGATTCCTGGATTCCCTCCAAGACGTGAGATCGATTTCAGCATTGAGTTGGTGCCCGGTACTGCCCCGATTTCTAGAGCTCCTTACCGTTTGGCGCCCGCAGAGTTGAAAGAGCTGAAGGATCAGTTGAAAGATTTCTTGGAGAAAGGCTTCATCAGATCGAGTATGTCGCTTTGGGGAGCTCCGATTCTCTTTGTGAAGAAGAAGGATGGCTCTATGAGGATGTGTGTGGACTTCCGACAGTTGAACAAAGCGACGGTGAAGAACAAGTATCCTTTGCCGAGGATTGATGACTTGTTCGATCAGTTGCAGGGATCGGTCGTTTACTCGAAGATTGATTTGCGCTCTGGTTATCATCAGTTGTGAATTAGGGACGCTGACGTTGCGAAGACAGCTTTCCGGACTCGATATGGGCATTATGAGTTTTTTGTCATGCCGTTTGGGTTGACAAATGCCCCAGCTGTGTTCATGGACTTGATGAATCGCGTCTTCAGCGAGTATATCGATCGGTTCGTGATCGTCTTCATAGATGACATCCTAGTGTATTCGAGGAGCTTGAGAGAGCATAATGAGCATTTGAGACTGGTATTGCAGAGATTGAGAGACTCGCAATTGTACGCCAAGTTCAGCAAGTGTGAATTCTGGCTTGATCGAATTATCTTTTTGGGTCACGTGATTTCGGCGCAAGGGATTTCGATGGATCCGAGTAAGGTCGAAGCAGTTCTTAACTGGGAGAGACCTAGGAACATTTCAGAGATCCGCAGTTTCTTGGGATTGGCTGGCTATTACAGGCATTTTATAGAGAAGTTTTCTTCGATATCCAAGCCTTTGACTCAGTTGACTCAGAAGGATAAGAGATTTGTGTGGACTGATGAGTGCGAGTACAGTTTCAGACGTTGAAGGAGAAGTTGACTACTACTCCTGTTTTGGCTCTACCGTCTGGATCCGGATGATTTGTGGTGTGCTCCGATGCTTCTCTCAATTGGTTAGATGCGTGCTGGAATTTGTGGTGTACACCGACCACAAGAGCCTGAAGTATATCTTCACGTAGTCTGATCTGAATATGAGGCAGCGACGATGGATGGAATTGCTCAAGGACTTTAACTGTGAGATTCAGTATCAGCCTGGGCAGATGAACTCGGTTGCCGACGCATTGAGTAGGAAGACCCAGCCTGTGATGCTTTCTTCTTTGAGTGTCTCTAAAGTCTATGAGCAGTTGAGTACTTCTGGTTGGAGTTCCAGTCGAGTGATCAGTACTTTATGATTTCTTCATTTCAAGTAGAACCGCAGATTGTGAGTGACATCAAGGAGGCACAAAGGACTGATCCTTATGTTCATGAGTTGAATATTAAAGCCCGAAGTGGTCAGTCTGATGATTTCTCTGTTTATTCTTATGGGTGTCTGAGATTTCGAGGAAGATTGGTGGTTCCGAACTTGATCGATTTGAAAGAGGCCATCATGAATGAAGCGCATTGTAGCCAATACAATGTGCATCCGGGCAAGAGAAAGATGTACCATGCCTTGAGTCTCACTACTGGTGGGAGGGCACGACATCTCTGGTTTTGTTGCTAGATGTTTTAATTGCCAACAGGTCAAGGATGTTTGAATTGCCAACAGGTCAAGGCTGAGAGAATGAGACCTGGTGGATTGCTACATAGTTTGGAGGTGCCTCAATGGAATTGGGAGCACATCGCCATGGATTTTGTGACTCATCTACCTCGAATCGAGTAGGGGATGCGATGCGATTTGGGTGGTGATTGATAGACTTTTGAAGTCAGCCCATTTCATTCCCTATGACGTGAGGTGTTCAATGAAGAAAATGGTGAAGCTGTATATCGACCATGTGGTTAGATTGCATGGAGTTTCGGTTTCGATAGTGTCTGATAGAGATCCAAGATTCACTTCCCGATTTTGGAAGAGCTTGCAGGCAGCGATGGGTTCGAGATTGGCTATGAGTACAGCTTATCACCCACAGACAGATGGCCAGTCTGAGCGGACCATTCAGACTTTGGAGGATATGCTTGTATGATTTGAAGTTCAGGCCCATGTTATTTCGAAAAATTTTTAAGCCCTGATTTTAAGCTTCCGTGATTATGCACTTTTGTTGTGTTAATCGTTAGTAATTAGCACGGGGCCTGACATGCTGCGTGCAATAGTGATGGATTTCAGCGGTGGCTGGCAGGATTCTTTGTCGTTGGTTGAGTTTTCATATAACAACAGCTACCAAGTGACTATCGAAATGGCTCCATTTGAGGCATTGTATGGTCGAAAATGCAGATCTCCATGTTGGGAAGAAGTTGGTGAGAAACAACTCTCTACCCCTGAGTTTGTGCAGCATATGAAAGACCAGATTGATTTGATTCGAAGTAGAATGAAGGCTGCACAAGATAGATTTACTAGCTATGCTAATCGAAGACGTCGACCGTTAGAGTTTGTAGTTGGCGATCGTGTGTTTCTCAAGATTTCTCCTTTCAAGAGCATTATGCGATTTCTATTTAAAGGCAAATTAGCTCCTAGATACGTTGGTCCCTTTGAGATTCTTGAGAAGATTGGACAGTTGGCTTATCGATTGAGGCTGCCTGCTGAATTAGCAGCGATGCATGATGTTTTTCCTGTGTCAATGTTGAGGAAATATGAGCCAGATCCATCCCATGTGTTGAGAACCGACGAAGTTGAGCTGGATTCTGCCTTAAGTTATGTTGAATATCCAGTGCAGATTTTGAATAGAAAGGAGAAGCAGCTGAGGAACAAGATAGTTCCGTTGGTGATGGTCCAATGGAGCAAGCATGGTAGAGAAGAAGCAACTTTTTGAGTGTTGACTACTGAACCAGCAGATGCGTGAGTAAAGGAGCGACCAGCTGATGGTTTGAGGAACCAGTCGCAGAGGTAGAGCGACGTCGTTTTAATAAGTCGAAACGCTATGTTTTGAGTGTTCCGACTGGTACCAGCCACGAGAGATTTGTTATGAGGAATGCGTTGCGACTGGGTGACCAGCTGTTGGCACCAATGCTTACGTAACTGTTACGGCGTCGTTTGGATTAGTTGACGCGTCGTCGTTTCGTTTAGTTACGCTTGCGTCTGGATTGTTTAGAGTAACCAGCTGCTGAGTTTTTCGTAGGGAATTTGGTACCAGCTGGTGGAGCGCTACGACATCGTTTCGATTAGCTGGTGCGGCGTCATTTTGGGCGTGCGAAGAGAAATGCAACGACTGGTTGTTGCGACTGGTTTCTGTTGACAGCTCTCTACTGTTCACGTCGACTGGTTTTGTTGCAGCGGCAGCTGTTGGATTTGAGGATTATATATAGAAGTGTTGATCGAGACTTAGAAATATTTTGGACCCGATATTTCTTATCCTCTTCTCTGTTGAAACCCTTGTTCGATACTGTTCACCCAAACGCTTCTTCTTGAGATTTCTTCTAATTCCAACCTCTGGTTTTGATGATTTTGGTGACGCTGAGTTCGCCTTGCCTAGCTCTTTCGATTGCTACCCATTAGAGGACCTGAATTAGCATTGTAGTGGAAGCACGAAGCTACGGGTGTTCGAAGCTTTTTGGAGAAGTCTGTTTCGTGTGTTCTCCTGCTGGTTTAAGCTTCGGGATTTGAGTTCGCAGGAGGTATCTGCTGGGATTTTCAAAATCAGGAAGAAGCTGACTTGCTTCAATTGTGGTACTGTGCCTTGTAAGAATCCGTTGAGGTTGATTTCAGCTATTGAAGGTACGAATTGAGCAGATTTAACAGCTTTGAGCGTGGACATGGCTGTGATCGATGTTATGAACCTGCTGATGTAATTATATGATTTTATGTGTTACAGTTTGTTGAATTGATTGAATTGTACATTCTGTTTCACGTATGAATTATTGTATGCATTGTGCATTGATGATTGATTGGCATACATACATATATATTGAGCCTGACAGATTGATTGATGACCTGATTGAGAGCCACGTTGTGACTGGCCAACTGACTTGTTGTGCCTGAAAAGTCCAACGCTATCATCAGAGTGGTGACCGACTGACTTGTCGTGTCTGAATACCATCGAGCTGTGATGGGCTGACGGGCCCTAAAGATCACAGGCCGATGATTTCCACCGGCTGACTTGTTGTGCGTGGTATAGAGGCTCGAACGATATGATTGCCAGTAGACTTGCTGGTCTAGCTATCCGATCTTTGTTAGCCCTCATGCATTCATAGCATTGATTTATAGCATGTTGCATGTTTAGCTGTTTAGATAGATCTTCGTACTGAGGCTTGACCTCGTATTTTTTTTCCTGCTTTTGTGTTGTTTGGGTCTGCGTTACCCATTTGCAGGATCTTCAGGTAACCAAACTGGACAGAGTGGAGGTTCAGCTGGTCGATCCCCATTTCCATGAGTCCCAATTATTTTATTTATGTATCGAACCCGGGGGATGCCCCGTGTCTTATGTATTTTTGGGGATCTGTATTTGAATTGATATTTGTTTTACCAGTTTTATATGAGTTTGAGTAAACTCGTATTTTGATTATGAATATTTTGAATGATTTTTTAAGTTCAGGCCCAATTATATTTCGAAAATTTTTAAGCCCGATTTTTCGCTTCCGTGATTATGTGCTTAATTGTGCTATTATCTTGAGCTTTTATCACGGGGCCTGACAGGTACGAACCAGCTGATGTATCAAACTTGTGGTACCTGGACAGCGGCTGTGCAAGACATATGACAGGAAATCGAAAGCTGCTAACAGACGTCATTCCACACAAAGGCGCAAAGATAGTCTTTGGTGATAACGCATACGGTAACACTGTGTGTAAGGGTAAGCTTATCCACGGTAACATTTCTATTTCTGACGTTTTAGTTGTTGATAACCTTCGATACAATTTAAGAATGAACCATTTAAACTTCAAAACACTTTCCAAGTTGAGTGAACATGATATGATTTCTGGTTTGCCAAAAATTAGTTTTTCTAAGGATAAGATCTGTGCAGCATGTCAGCTGGGTAAAAAAATCAAATCTACTTTCAAAAATAAAGGCGGATAACGTTCTACACGTTGCCTTGAGCTCTTGCATATGGATCTTTTTGGTCCTATTTCAGTAACGAGCTTAGGGGGAACGAATTACACCCTTGCAGTGGTTGATGATTTTACTAAATATACTTGGGTGTTGTTTTTAAAAGAAAAATCTGAAACCGCCGACCAGCTGATACGCCTTTTGAAACGTTTACAAAATGATAGATCTTGTTCAGTCAATCGGATAAGAAGTAATCGTGGTACTGAGTTTCTAAATTTTAAATTAACTTCTTATCTGGAAGACTTGGGGATAAAGCATTAGCTCTCAGCAGCAAGAACTCCTCAGCAAAACGGATTAGCTGAAAGGAGGAACCGCACTCTAAAAGAAGCTGCTAGATCTATGATTGCATATTCCGGAATTTCACAAAAATTCTGGGCAGAAGCAGTCAACACAGCGTGTTACACTCAGAACAGATCGATGATTAATTGGATGCACGATAAAACCCCATATGAGATCTGGAATGGCAAGAACCTGATATTTATTATTTCAGGGTGTTTGGGTGCAAGTGTTTCATTCATAATAATGGCAAGAAGCATCTAACAGCTTTTGAACCTAAATCTGATACAGTATCTTCTTAGGCTATTCAGCTGTGAGCAAAGCATATAGAGTGTTCAACCATCGAAGCTTAACATTTGAGGAATCAGCACACGTGGTGTTTGATGAAACCATATTCAAGTCAAATTCAGCTGCAAGCTTACATGAGTTGTGTTCACGTCTGGAGTCAACAAGTCTTGAAGAATCAGACGACGACGTGCCACAAAGATATTCAGCTGAGGAAGAACAACCAGCAGTGGTCACAACGCATAACAATGTTCAACAGGATCGAATTGCTCCAAGTGCACCAGCTGCTGGAGATGGAAATACAAAGAATCAAGATGTTGTACAACCAGACGCTGCTCAATCTGACGTTGGTCAAGAGGAAAGCGAATATCAATCATCAAGACCACCGGCTGGACAACCAGTCGCAAGCGATTCTCTATTGGTCTCAAGACCAACGCCTGACCAAAAAACTGCAAGAATGTCTTCACCAACGACTGGCCAACCAGTCGCAAGCACATCTCACCAGCTGGAAGCAGACGCACAAGCCAACAATGCGCAACAACAATTGGCATCTGCTGAACCAGCTGTTGCAATCCATGTCAGGACTCGTGCTCGCAACAGAGTAAAACCCAAACACACATGCGAAAGCTTAACAAAAAGTGGGTAAAATTTTCGCTTTTAGGCCCGACGGTTTAAAACATATAATTTAAAATAGGCAATACTCAAAATATAACTCAATTCATAAAACAACCAACAATAAAGCATACATAAATTCAAAACATGTATCAGACTCCCCTACGGGTACAACGACAAAGCGCAGGGCATCCCCCTGGCTAACTGATACATATATATAAGTATGATATATGCAACTGGGACACGCTAGCCACCTCCTGGGGCACCACCATTTGGGTTAAAACCACGACCAGCTGTAGGACCTGGGTTTCCTGAAAACAACATAACAAAGAAACAAACCAAGCCCCAGAGGGACATGGGGTCAAACCCCAGTACGAAGAGCAACAGATAAAGCTAAAAGAATGCATAAGATAAAATGCAGATGCTATGCATGAGACGCCGGATAACAACGGAAAGCTCGACCCTCGAGGGAGCTAAGGAACTCAAACATAGCTCCAAGAATCATCAAAAACATACAGTGGCCACGGGGTGTGTTCACAGTGTGGTAATGAGCCACTCGCCATGACACAACACCCAAATACCATATGCATCAAACAACTCAACCTGCTGTTGCCTCGGCCATGAACTGTGGTAGTTAACCACTCGGCGCATGGTGGCTAACGATCCCAGCAGGGAGATGAGAGTGCGGTATTGCCGCTCGCCATCGCATCCTGGTAAGAATCAACAACAGCAATACAAGATACAAGGCTGCAAAGTACGATACACAAGGGATCTAAAATATGCGTGAACAAATGCGTGTATGCAATTCACATAACAACAGCTAGCATAAACGCCAATGCTCAGCAAGCAATACACATATAAGTTCACCGAAACATCCCAGCAGCCACGCATAATATCTCACGCCAATCCCAAACTAAATCAAGCTCAAATCCGTACCTTATACTCCTGAGCTATAATTAGCACACGCTGGTTACCACAAGGAAATCCCGAAGACTCTGGTAAAAGCCTGATAAACACACGGCATACACAATATAAATCTTACGGGATGCTAAACAAGCTCACGGCCGGGAGTCACACTCAACCAGCTACTCAATATACCTCAACATTTAAATAAGAAGCTTAAAACTATGGCTAGGAACAAGGTCTCACCGAAAACCTGAACTTAGTTCTACCCGGTCGACGCAACACTCGAACGGCAGCAACTTCACGTGCCTCAACTAGCCAATTACAGCTTCTAAAACTGGTGAAGAGTGATAGAGCTTCTCGAGAGGAGTCCAACGCTACCTCACACAAGCAAAACAACCACCGGAAACGCCGGGAATTCACCGGAATATCTCACGGTGAACAATAACGAGGGTTTGAGAAACAGAGGTCGACAATTGGGGAAATATTTTTAAGTATGGGAACTAATAATACACAACGAAGACCAAGTCTTGCTATTTATAGAACTCTTAACTACTGCTACCAGCAGGAGCGCATATCCACCGACATAATCAGTCGACACCAACAATCCCCCAAACCAGTAGGTACCAACTAAACAGCGGACGCAAGAACCAACTGCTGATTTCTCCAACAACGCTAAACAAATCGCAAAGCAAACTAACAGCTGGTTCTCAAAACGGCGTCGCACCAACTTACTCAAACGACGTCGCATAGGATACGCAATCCTCACTACCAGCAGCTGGGTATCCAGTCGCAAGAACAAAACAACGCACAACACTTCTCTCTGCTGGTTCCAGTCGCAACCTCAAAACACAGCGTTGCAACTAACTCGAACGACGTCGCTCCACTGACGACATCCAGTCGATAGCTCTTGCGCGCAATACCAGCTGCAAGCTACAGTAGCGAACAATCTCTCGCAGCTGGACACCCAGTCGCAACAATAAAACGACGACGATTGCTCTTCGCGCTACAGGAATGTTGACCCGCGTTGACATCCGCTTCTGCTGAACAACCAGCTGACACACACGCGCGATTCCACCAGCTGGTACCAGACGCAACATCCAAACGACGTCGCGCCAACTAATCTAAACGCAGTCGTTTTAGCCCTCAACGCAAATACACTAATGCATCTGCTGATTACAACACGCGCAACCAGACTTCACGCAAACGACGGCGTTTCATACCCTGTGTTACCAAAACACGCTTCGATTGGTTTTGCCACCGACCAGCTGCTAGCTCACAAAACCAGCTTTTACTCAAAAATCTCAAAAACACGAAAACATCCAGAATTGTTCTAAACATAATTTTCGACCTGAAAATGCAACTCAAACCTCGAAACAGAGATTCTAAACCACCAAAATCTCTATAAACCGATTAATTCCAACGATTAATCTCAATTAACAAATCCAGGTCTCACATTTCT
>KV012512.1:73936-86049 GCA_001598015.1 Dorcoceras hygrometricum | reverse complement strand
CCCAAAGCTGTCTGCAAACTCTTCCAAAACTTGGAAGTAAACCTCGGATCTCGGTCGGACACGATTGAAACAGGCACGCCGTGCAATCTAACAACAGAATCAACGTACAGTTTCGCCATCTTCTTCAACGAGAAGGTCATCCCATAGGGAATGAAGTGTGCAGACTTAGACAAACGGTCTACAACTACCCAAACAGCATCGCATCCTCGGCTGGAACGAGGCAAATGCGTCGCAAAATCCATAGCAATGTGCTCCCAATTCCATTGGGGCACCTCTAAACTCTGCAACAGACCACCAGGTCTCATCCTTTCGGCCTTAATCATCTGGCAGTTCAAACAACGAGCGACAAAACCAGCAACATCGCTCTTCAGGCCAGCCCACCAAAAGTGCGGCTTCAAAGCATGTTACATCTTCCGTGCACCAGGATGAACACTATGTCTGCTACAGTGCGCTTCTCGAAGGATCTCCTCCTTCAAATCAATCAAATTGGGCACAACCAACCTGCCTCGGAAACGCAAACAACCATCGGGCGAGACAGAATAGTCCTCAAGTTCGCCAGCCCTGACTTTCAACTTCAACTCGTGGATAGAAGGATCGGTCCTCTAAGCTGCTCGAATGGTAGAAACAACCTGCGGTTCCACTTGGAACGATGAAACCATAACGCAATCCTCAGCCGGGTAGAATCTCCAACCCGTAGTGTTTAGATGCTCTTGATCCTTAGAGATGTACAACGATGCAAGCATCTCACTAGCCTTCCTGCTCAAAGCATCAGCCACTACGTTCGACTTCCCAGGCTGGTATTTAATCTCACAATCAAAGTCCTTAAGCAGCTCCATCCATCGACGCTGTCTCATGTTCAAATCAGGCTGCGAAAACAAGTACAACAAACTCTTGTGGTCGGAGTACACCACAAACTGCTCACCATACAGGTAGTGACGCCAGATCTTTAACGCAAAGACCACCGCCGCTAACTCCAAATCATGAACTGGGTAACGAGTCTCGTGCGGTTTCAACTGCCGCGAGGCATACGTAATGACTCTACCATTCTGCATCAACACACAACCCAATCCATTAAGCGAAGCGTCAGAACAAACAACAAAACCACCTGATCCAGACGGCAAAGCCAACACAGGCGCAGTAGTTAACTTTTCCTTAAGCAGTTGGAAAGCATTCTCACACTGCTCAGTCCAAACAAACCGTTTATCCTTCTGGGTCAATTGGGTCATCGGCTTTGCTATAGAAGAGAACCCCTCAATGAAACGACGATAATAGCCAGCCAGACCTAAGAAACTGCGAATCTCAAACACATTTCTCGGTCGCTCCCAGTTCAAAACAGCATCCACTTTACTGGGATCCACAGAAATGCCATCCGCTGAAATGACATGACCCAGAAATATCACGCGATCTAACCAAAACTCGCACTTGGAAAACTTCGCATACAACTGCTGTTCTCTCAACCTATGAAGAACCATTTCCAAGTGCTCCTTGTGCTCCCTCGGAGTCTTCGAGTAAACTAAGATGTCGTCAATAAAAACAATCACGAACTGATCTATGAACTCTCTAAAAACCCGGTTCATCAGATCCATAAAGACTGCAGGCGCGTTGGTCAACCCAAACGGCATCACCAAAAACTCAAAATGTCCGTACCTCGTACGAAACGCAGTCTTCGCGACATCTTGTTCCCTCACTCTGAGCTGATGGTACCCGGAACGAAGATCAATCTTAGAATACACCGCAGAACCCTGCAACTGATCAAACAGATCATCGATTCTCGGCAACGGGTACTTATTCTTGACAGTGGCCTTATTCAACTGGCGAAAGTCAATGCACATCCGCATTGAGCCATCCTTCTTCTTCACAAACAAAATGGGCGCTCCCCACGGTGACATACTAGGGCGAATGAAACCCTTCTCCAGCAAATCATCTAACTGTACCTTGAGTTCTCTCAACTCCGCAGGCGCTAGACGATACGGGGAACGAGAAATCGGAGCTATGCCAGGCACCAACTCTATGCTGAAGTCTATCTCCCGCCTCGGAGGAAAACCAGGAATCTCCTCCGGAAACGTGTCGGGGAAGTGTCGCACCACGGGAACGTCACTAAGCTGAACACAGGAAGAAGAAGACGCATCTAAAGCGTAGATCATAAAGCCAGCATTCCCAGAGACAACAAACTAAACATTTCCATCGCGGAAACCAACGGAATCTTCGATCTAGAGTCCTGGCCGTAGAAGTCCCACTTCTCGCCAGACAAAGGCCTAAAGCGCACAATCCCATGGAAGCAATCCACGGAGGCCCTATAGTTGGACAGCACATCCATCCCAACTATACAATCGAAATCCCAAAGCATCAAACAGATCAAATTCGCTAACAAGGCATGCTCACCAAACCGCAACACACCATCCAACAAAATCTCTTGCGATAACAGGCTCACACCACCGGGGGTAGAAACAGAAACAGCATCGTGCAAAGGAATGGTACACAGACCATGCTCAACAACAAACGAATCAGAAATAAACGAATGCGATGCACCGGTGTCAAACAACACACGAGCAGGAAAGTCAAAGACAAGACATGTACCTCCAATCACCCGGCTCGGTGTCTCCTCGGCCTGCTCTCTCGTGAAGGCGTTAACCTGAGCATGTTGGGGTCCTGGAAAGAAAATCTGAGACGACTGCCCAAAACGCGAAGGGCCAGGCTGCTGAAACGGCCTAAACGGAGTCTCACCAAAACGGGGCTGCTGAAACTGCTGCGAACGGCCCCTAGACTGACCCCCACGACCCTGAGGCTGGGCCGCGTTCTGCTGTGATCCAGCTGACGGACACACTCTCGCAAAATGCCCGTACTGCCCACAAAGGTTGCAGGAACCCTGCACACCTACACACTGCGTGGAAGGATGCTTCCCACCGCAAAATCCACAAAACTCCACCCGAGAGCCGCTGCTACTCGAGCTGCCTGAACCGAAAGACCCTGAACCAGACTTCTTCTTAAATTGCTGACCGCGGGGTCGAAACCTCTGGCGGCCAGACTGCTGAGCTACCTGCTGCTGCTGCTGAGGATAATGCGCGGATTGAGAACTCTGAGACGACTGAGCTCCCTGACCAAATGGGTCTACCACCCTGCACCGCCTGCGCTACCTGCGCTCTACGCGCACTACGGCTCCTCATGCCCTCCTCAATGTGGATAGCAGTATCCACGACCTCAGCATACGACTTGGGCTTGCTCGTCAAAACACTCTGGTACATTCTCCATTCAAGCCCTCTACGAATCTGGTACTCTTGGCCCTCTCCCGGCCAGCAACATGCGGAACATAAGCCAACAACACGGAAAACTTGCGAGCATACTCGCGCACAGTCATCGAACCCTGATCCAAAAACTCAAAATCCCGCTCACGGGCAGCCACATACGAATCGGGGACATACTCCTGCCTGAAGACCTCACAGAAACTGTCCCAAGTGATACCAACACCAGTCTCCAGTAAGGTACTAGACGCACCTCCCCACCAACGCTCTGCGGCCTTCCTCAATAACAAGGTCACCAACCTCAACCGGAGTTCATCGTCATACTGAGCCCGATCAAAAAGATGTATGACGTTATGGAGCCACGAATCAGCATCCTCACTCGACTCGTCGCCATTAAAAACAGGAGGGTTCATCCTCTGAAACCGAGCTATAACAACATCTATCCTCTCCACCGGAGCCGGCGGAGCCTCAGCTTCTCTTTCTTCACTACTCTCATGAGTATGACTAGGAGCACTATACTGATCCTCGTTCTGACCTCCTGACTCCTGGAACTGCCCCTACCTCTACCACGACGTCTAGGCGGCATCTAAAACACTCAACAGGATAAGGAAAAACAGAACAGGTACAGCATATAACATACGTACGCAGCACGCAAGTCACATAAGTCAAGCACATGCAACACACAACACTGTGCCTAGACTCAAGTGTGATCAAAGAAATTGAGCTTATCCCAGCTTAGGCTCTGATACCAAAAATGTCAGGCCTCGTGCTCACAACAGAGTAAAACCCAAACACACATGCGGAGCTTAACAAAAAGTGGGTAAAATTTTTGCTTTTAGGCCCGACGGTTTAAAACATATAATTTAAAATAGGCAATACTCAAAATATAACTCAATTCATAAAACAACCAACAATAAAGCATACATAAATTCAAAACATGTATCAGACTCCCCTACGGGTACAACGACAAAGCGCAGGGCATCCCCCTGGCTAACTGATACATATATAGAAGTATGCTATATGCAACTGGGACACGCTAGCCACCTCCAGGGGCACCATCAGCTGGGTTAAAACCACGACCAGCTGTAGGACCTGGGTTTTCTGAAAATAACATAACAAAGAAACAAACCAAGCCCCAGAGGGACATGGGGTCAAACCCCAGTACGAAGAGCAACAGATAAAGCTAAAAGAATGCATAAGATAAAATGCAGATGCTATGCATGAGACACCGGATATCAACGGAAAGCTCGACCCTCAAGGGAGCTAAGGAACTCAAACATAGCTCCAAGAATCATCAACAACGAATAGTGGCCACGGGGTGTGTTCACAGTGTGGTAATGAGCCACTCGCCATGACACAACACCCAAATACCAGATGCATCAAACAACACAGCCTGCTGTTGCCTCGCCCATGAACTGTGGTAGTTAACCACTCGGCGCATGGTGGCTAACGATCCCAGCAGGGAGATGAGAGTGCGGTATTGCCGCTCGCCCTCGCATCCTGGTAAGAATCAACAACAGCAATACAAGATACAAGGCTGCAAAATACAATACGCAAGGGATCTGAAAAATGCGTGAACAAATGCGTGTATGCATTTCACATAAAAACAGCTAGCATAAACACCAATGCTCAGCAAACGATACACAGATAGGTTTACTGAAATATCCCAGCAGCCACTCATAATATCTCATGCCAATTCCAAGCTACGTCAAGCTCAGATCCGTACCTTAATTCTTCTGAGCTATACTTAGCACACGCTGGTTACCACAAGGAATCTCGAAGACTCTGGTAAAAGCCTGATAAACACACGGCATACACAACATAAATCTAACGAGATGCTAAACAAGCTCACGGCCGGGAGTCACACTCAACCAGCTGCTCAATATACCTCAACAGTTAAATAAGAAGCTTAAAACTTGGCTAGGAACAAGGTCTCACCGAAAACCTGAACTTAGTTCTACCCGGTCGACGCAACACTCGAACGGCAGCAACTTCACGTTCCTCAACTAGGCAATTACAGCTTCTAAAACTGGTGAAGAGTGATAGAGCTTCTCGACAGGAGTCCAACGCTACCTCACACAAGCAAAACAACCACCAGAAACGCCAGGAATTCACCGGAATAGCTCACGATGAACAGTAACGAGGGTTTGAGAAACAGAGGTCGACAATCGGGGAAATATTTCTAAGTATGGGAACTAATAATCCACAACGGAGACCAAGTCTTGCTATTTATAGAACTCTTAACTGCTGCTACCAGCAGGAGCGCATATCCACCGACATAATTAGTCGACACCAACAATCCCCCAAACCACTAGGTACCAACTAACCAGCAGACGCAAGAACCAACTGCTGATTTCTCCAACAACGCTAAACAAATCGCAAAGCAAACTAACAGCTGGTTCTCAAAACGGCGTCGCACCAACTTACTCAAACGACGTCGCATAGGATACGCAATCCTCACTACCAGCAGCTGGGTATCCAGTAGCAAGAACAAAACAACGCACAACACTTCTCTCTGCTGGTTCCAGTCGCAACTTCAAAACGCAGCGTTGCAACTAACTCGAACGACGTCGCTCCACTGACGTCATCCAGTCGATAACTCTTGCGCGCAATACCAGCTGCAAGCTACAGTAGCGAACAATATCTCGCAGCCGGACACCCAGTCGCAACAATAAAACGACGACCATTCCTCTTCGCGCTACAGGAATGTTGACCCGCGTTGACATCCGCTTCTACTGAACAACCAGCAGACACACACACGCGATTCCACCAACTGGTACCAGACGCAACATCCAAACGACGTCGCCAAATAATCTAAACGTAGTCGTTTTAGCCCTCAACGCAAATACACTAATGCATCTGCTGATTACAACACGCGCAACCAGACTTCACGCAAACGACGGCGTTTCATACCCTGCGTTACCAAAACACGCTTCGACTGGTTTTGCCACCGACCAGCTGCTAGCTCACAAAACCAGCTTTTACTCAAAAATCTCAAAAACACGAAAACATCCAGAATTGTTCTAAACATAATTTTCGACCTGAAAATGCAACTCAAACCTCGAAACAGAGATTCTAAACCACCAAAATCTCTATAAACCGATTAATTCCAACGATTAATCTCAATTAACAAATCCAGGTCTCACATTTCTAGCCAGCAACACAGGGGGAACAAAGAACAAATCCCATTGGACTTGATCTCCGGTGGAACACAAATCATCCACCTGAGCAAGTCATAGGTAATTTCTAATCCCCTGTTCGCACACGAGGCCAGCTATCTCATGATCATTTTGATGCTGCATTTCTTTTGCATATAGAACCTAAGCCGATAGATGAGGGCTTAGCTGACCCAAGCTGGATAGACGCTATGCAAGAAGAGTTAAATCAGTTTGAACGTAATAAAGTATGGACACTTGTACCTAGACCTAATAATCATTCAGTTATAGGAACTCGATGGGTCTTTAGGAACAAGCTGAATGAAGATGGCATAGTTACTAGAAACAAAGCTAGGCTAGTTGCACAAGGATTTAGGCAAATGGAAGGAATATATTTCGATGAGACCTTTGCGCCAGTAGCAAGATTAGAAGCCATCCGCATGTTCTTAGCATATGCTGCATTTAAAGACTTCAAGGTCTTCCAGATGGAAGTTAAGAGTGCCTTTCTAAATGGCGTCTTAACAAAAGAAGTGTATGTTGTACAACCTCCTGGCTTCGTAAGTCATACACATCCAGACTATGTATATAAGCTGGATAAGGCTCTTTATGGGTTGAAGCAAGCACCCAGAGCCTGGTATGACACACTATCCAAGTTTCTACTTGAGCATGAATTCACAATAGGCACAGTAGATAAGACGTTGTTTAAATTTGTTAAATATGATCACGTCTTATTAGTTCAGATTTACGTTGATGACATTATTTTTGGGTCAACTAACCCCAAACTGTGCAAGAAGTTCTCTAAGCTTATGCAGGACAAATTCGAGATGAGCATGATGGGGGAGCTGACATTCTTTTTGGTCTTACAAGTTCTCCAACTGGAAAATGGTATATTCATCAACCAGGCGAAATATACGAAAGAACTGCATATAAAGATGGATAATGACGAAGCTGGATCTGCCATAGAGGTATCATTGTATCGTGGTATTATAGGCTCGCTGCTTTACTTAACTGCTAGCAGACCAGACATCATGTTTGCTGTCTGTATGTGTGCTAGATTCCAAGCAGAGCCAAAGAAATCGCATTACATAGCTGTAACGCGAATATTGAAATATTTAAAGGTACTTCCAACGTGGTTCTTTGATATCCCAAAGACTCAGGCTTTCAACTAATTGGTTATAGTGATGCAAATTACGCAGGATGCAGGATTGATCGCAGGAGCACCAGTGGAACCTGTCAATTTTTAGGGGATCGCCCGATCTCCTGGTTTAGTAAGAAGCAGACATCAATCGCCACATCAACAGCTGAAGCAGAGTACCTCGCAGCTGGCAGCTGCTGTGCTCAAATATTATGGATTCAACATCAGCTGAAGGACTATAGCATTGATGCCTCTGAAGCGCCTATTCTCTGTGACAACACCAGTGCGATCGCGATCACCCAGAATCCTGTGCTGCACTCGAGGACCAAACACATTGACATCAGGCATCATTTTATAAGAGATCATGTACTAAAGAAGGACGTCCGGTTGGAGTACGTGTCGACTGAACAGCAAGTTGCTGACATCTTCACCAAACCCCTACCAGATGCTAAGTTCTCCTATTTTAGAAATATATTAGGTCTCCTTGAATTGACTTGATTGTCTGTAAAGCTAACATATTTTTGCAGGTTTTCAGCCGTTGCCTAACTCAGTTGCAAGTCTTGTGTTTAGGGGGAACAGTAGAATTCCAGATGAGGGAAGCATCCTTCGTTGGGAAAATACCAGTCGCAGGGGGAACCAGGATCTGGATTGTTTAGTGTGACGTCGTCTGAATATGTTGCGTCTGGACACTCAGATGCTACATATATACAGTTGATACTTATTGGTGACCAGATCCTGCTCGCTCCTTGCGATACATTAAAACCAGCTGCGGTGTTATTAAACCAGACGCAGCAGTTGTGACTCATTAAATTTTGGCGTGCGTTTTCTGTACGATTAAAATATTTATTTTGCAAATATCTTTTGAAAATATTTTGTTCGATTAAAACATTTTGAAAAATCCTTTACACTGTACGATTAAAATATTTTGAAAATATCTTTTTAAATCATTTCCAAAATAGTACGCGCCGTTGGATATGTGACACGTGGATTTTTCATCATTCCAAAAGTCACATCTACACTGTTCCCAATTGTTACCCTTTCATATTCCATATATGTTACGGCATACACTGTTCATTGTCTTTTACCTTGCCAACATTGTTATCATACTATTGCTCTCTTGCCTTCTTCGTGTGTTTTCTTTGCAAAAATCCTATTTCGCAGGTCTTTTCGCTCTCAATCATAATCAGCTATGGCATCTTCTTTGATCAGTAGCAGCCACCACGTTGAATTCGATTCCATGTTTGGGATGGACGACGCTACTCTAGTACAGATCTTTGAGTCGCTTATAGCGACGGGGTTAAAAGAGTTTTTGGGTTGCCCCGCCGTGTTCTATGAGGCTGCACTGACAGAGTTTTTCACAAGTGGTTCAGTTAGAGAATACGGAATGGTGGTCAGCACCATCAGGGGCACAACTGTTGAGATTTCTGAGAGTATGTTTGCGAAGGCGTTCGAACTACTGACTGAGGGTTTAACGGATTTATCTGATGTTCCTAAGAATCTTGTATTTGATGCACGCAGTCTGTTTTCCAAATCAAAGGAGCAAGTAAGTATTTCTTGTCTGAAAAAGGAGTTGAAGATTCAATATCGCCTACTGCATGATATTCTGGCAAAAACAATTTATGTCAAAGCTGGATCATTCGATGCTGTGACCCGTGATAGATTCATGTTGATGACTCCTAAGAATCTTGTATTTGATGCACGTAGTCTGTTTTCCGAATCAAAGGAGCAAGTAAGTATTTCTTGTCTGAAAAGGAGTTGAAGATTCAATATCGCCTACTGCATGATATTCTGGCAAAAACAATTTATGTCAAAGCTGGATCATTCGATGCTGTGACCCGTGATAGATTCATGTTGATGACGGCAATCACGTTTGACGTAAAAGTGAATTGGAGCAACTTGTTGTTCAATGTTTTTAAGGATATGGTGACACCGGGTATTAGGCAGGCAAAGGGTTTCGCAATTCAGATAAGTGTTTTATTAAAGAATGTTCCGGGATTAGATTTGGGTGAATCAAGAGCATTTCCCATTCCCAGAGTTCTGACAGAGAAAACAGTGCACCGATTTGTTGCTATTAATGAGAAGGTTGGTGTAGAAGATGTCACAGATGAACCACGGGTGAGGAAGACTCCTGTGAAGAAGGCTGTGTCTCAGAAAAGACCAGCGGTTGGTGTTGAAGCAGCCCTCGTGGTGAAAAAGAAGCGAACCACTAAGGGTAAACCCATGGTAATTGCACAAGAAGCGGTGCCTCTGCAAATCGTTGAAGCTATTGCAAATGCACCAGTTGAACAACCCCCTGTGCTCAAAGAAAATCACAGAAGAGGAAGCGGAGGTTGGTTCTTAGTGCTGATGATGAAACTGTTGAGGAACAACCAGCTTCCGAGGTTGAATCTACTGTTGAAAAGCAACCAGCTGTTACGGTTGCTCCTGCGACTGGTGTGCAAGACCCAGTTGATGAGAATGTTGAAAGAGTTGATGAACCAGTTCCTGAGTCTGTGGAACAACCAGCCGTTACACCAGTTGTTGAGGCTGCGACTGATGATCCAGATGCAATAATTGAACAAGTTCTGGATCAACTGGATTCAGTTGCAGCAAATCAAGATAGTGGTGATCAACCAACTGCAACAATTGATGAAACAATACCTTGGTATGATCTACCGTTTGAGTTTGCTATTCGTGACTCTGAGAGATTATTTGAGACTGGAAGCGATACCGAGGATGATATGGATTTAGATGAGGGAAATCAAGAGTTTCCAATGGGTAGTGGAACAGATGTTGTGGTTGGAACAGATGTTGGGAACCAACAGGAACAGTCTCTTGATGCGAACATAAGCAGGACAGATGCTGAAGATTATTTGGTTGAGGAGTCAGATGAGGAGCTGGTGCCAGAGACTGAGAAACCATCGGCAGACGAGGCAATGTCTTTAGAAGACATCCTCATGACAATACCAGTAGAAGTTTCTCTCCCGTCCGCAAGTGTGGAGATTACCAGGATAACCTTGGGGAAGGAGATCCACATTCCTAGCGTCACTGAAAGGACTTGGTACTTGGCTGGACTTCCACAGATTCCAGTAGATGACAAGGGAAAAGAGCCTCTTCTGCAGAAAGACCCAGTTAAGGGCAACCCAGTCCAGGAACAAATTTTGTTGATAGTTGTGGACGTTGAATGTCTTGTCCAGTTACGGGAAAAGGTTATTGGTGAAGTTGAGGAATTTTTTTCATTCTTTCAATCGCCTGATGTTAGGATCAAGCGCTTACCACTATAGCTGTTAGCCAAGGTGCAACTTTATTTCCTTATAATGTGGCAGCGCAGAGTGCACCTATTATGTGCGTTAGGGTTGGGCTGTTAGGCCCATGAGTCAGGGGAGGTGCGTGTCAAACTGCTGGTGCTGTCTCTGTTGGGATCCGGATCACGCCTCCCGGCGGGGCAGCGGAAGAACAAAAACATGTGCCGGGAGACGATCAATACGATAAGATCGAATCAAATCTATGACAATCATAGGGTGTTCAGATGACTACCTTGCTGGCAACTTGTACCTGGCTCCAACCGGAATTACAAGAACGCCGGCTCTTCACGGTAGATGGCGGTAGAACCGTCAATCAGGTCCACGACCGGAACCGATCTCCCTCCAATCAGCCTGCACTAGAAATCTGAAGGATTTTATCGCCAACGGATTCTCCTCGAAAAACTAGCCAGAACAAGTCCGGCGAGCGGCGCACGGCGGCGGCGGCGTGAGGCTTGAAGAGAGGAGAGGGGCGGAGGCTATGATGCTAGGTTTAGGGTTTGTAGTGTAGCATTAAGTGTACCATTAAGTCTAATCAAGTCTATATTAAATAGACTAAGTGTTGGACTTGGACCGGTCCAACGGGCCCGGGTCCAACGGATGAACATTCAGTTCATCCCCATCACCGAGACTTCATCGTAACCCCGATCGCCGATCAGATCGGACCGATCGACTCAGTTTCTAAAACTGAATACTATGATCTGAAAAACCGTTTTTCAGAACCCCAGTGCAAAATGACCGTTTTGCCCCTCAACATCGGCAAATCACGATTTGACCTCTGTTGACCTTTTAGGAAGTCGCACTCCAAAAATCCTCTTCGTATGCTCAACACATTGAGCTGAGTATCCGTGCGGGAATCTAGAATCCAGTACTTGTGTGACCCTCAATGGTTTAGGGATACAGCTAGCCGTGGGCCCACAACCATTGTGGCTCCGGAATCACAATTCCGGACCTGCCCAATGGATCATGGTAAGAGCGTCTAGCAACATCACCCCATGATCCCCTAGGTATCACTAATAGTGCCTGCAAGAACCAGTTGGTCGTGGTTAGCGTACAGTACGGTCCTTTCAATCCATATATCCCGATCAGATCAACGACCATTGGTAAATCGAGAGTCGCTATAGATCCGATAGCTATGCATACATCTTGGAGATCAAATAGTGACATCACGAGTGCAACTAGGTAAACACATTTACCTAAAACACTTCTAGTACTCTGGCCAGATATTTATACACTATTATCCCCTAGCATAGGATATCCACGCATGTCTGCGACCGGTGAATCCTCGACAACGATGCATCGA
>KV012512.1:34953-71005 GCA_001598015.1 Dorcoceras hygrometricum | reverse complement strand
GTACCTAAACTAAACGGGCCGCACACATCAGTATGGATTAAATCCAATAGGCCTTGAGCACGCTCACCCTTGCCGTTGAAGGGTTGCTTGGTCATCTTTCCTTTAAGGCAAGATTCACAAGTCGGTAGGGAGTTAATGTCTGACCGATCAAACATGTCACTCCTAACTAACTTGTTCATCCTACTTAGAGAAATATGACCTACGTGCCAAAGTTGTGCTGGGTTCAAGTTATCGTGTTTCGGTTTAATCGTTGTCGTCTGTGCTGCAACATCGCGAGTTGGATTGTCTTTTAATTTTAAGGTGTATAAATCGTTTTCGCGTTCCCCAATTCCAATTAAACATTCATTCTTGTAGATATTGCAAATCGAATTAGCAAACATACAAGAATATCCATCACTATCAAGCATAGAAACAGAAATAATGTTCTTTATTAATTCGGGAACAAATAAAACGTTTTTCAACAACAACTTAAAATCAGAAAACAGAAATAAGTTAACATCTCCTATAGCTTTCGCAGCAACCCTTGCTCCATTGCCAAGCCTCAAGTGGGTCTCACCCTCTCTCAGACGTCGGCTTCTTGTCATCACCTGCAAATCATTGCAGATATGAGATCCACATCCGGTATCAAGTACCCAAGAAGTCGAATTAAGAGACATATTTATTTCATTATAGAACATACCTTTTTCAGTTCGCAACTGCTCGAGGTACTCCTTGCAGTTCCTCCTCCAATGCCCAGCCTTGTGGCAGTGGTGGCAAACATCCTCGCTCTTGTTTGGTTTAGAAGCCCTTGACTTTGGCTTCTTGGCAGACCTCTTCCTTCGCAGGAGCAGAACGCTTCTTGCTCTTGCGTCTGGGCCCCTTCTTCGCAGAGGAAGAAGAACCCAGAAGGAGGATGGGTTTGTCCTTCTTTATAGTCCCCTCAAACACTACAAGCATGTTAACCACCTCTTCAAGGGTGGCTTCCAGCTTGTTCATGTTGAAGTTGACCACAAAGGGGTCAAATGCAGCAGGCAGTGAGAGGAGAAGTACATCCACAGACAGCTCGTGTGGAAGTGCGATATCAAGGCCAGACAGCTTTTCAACAAGCCCAATCATACGAACCCCATGCTCGCGGACCGAAGTCCCATCACGCATGCGGCTCGTCATCAGCTCCTTGACAGCCGTGAACCTCTCATGTCGAGAGTTCTCCCCGTACAGTTCCTTGAGATGAAAGAGTATGGTAGAGGCATACTTTGTCTTCTCAAAGCGCCGTTGCATTTCATTGGACATCGATGCTATCACATAGCATCGAGCTTTAACCTCGTCGTCCCTCCATTGGTTAAGCGTTACCAGCTCCTCAGGGCTGATATCGGCAGGGGTTTCCTCCGGAGGGCACTTCTCTATCGTAGAGAGCTTCTCCGAAGCCAATACAAGATTGAGGTTGCGGAGCCAGTATTGGTAGTTCAGACTGGTGACCCTGTTGCTAGCTAGTATAGCAGCGAGCGGGTTTTTCATCGAAACCATTTTATAAGCAGTAATACTGAAAAGAAAACAGACATACATTACTAACTATATATTAAAATAAATGCTAAGACATAAAACATGGTCGTTAAGTTTTATGAATTACTCTCCCACTATTTTAACGATTTCACCACCCTCTAATGAAATCGAGAAAACAGGTTTATTTAGTGGGTACACGGAGCCCATCAAGCGATCATGGACCCGAATAATATCAGCCATCCATGACCCCCAAAAGGTAGTTTCCGATTGCAACCGGTGCAACCTCCATGTATTCACCTCACGTCCAGTAAGGGCCCAATAATATGACGCCGTTTACTATCACGTGTCAAGATGACCCATCAATGTTGAGTCGTGAAGGACGGTCCCCTTAACGTCCCCAATAATATGAGCCAATGTTAAAGGGAGTTCCAACCGAACTCACAACAATTGTCAATGGCGTGGACAGCTTTCCGGCATACATGACACCCTCAATAATATGAGCCGGGCCATGTATACGGGTAGCATCGACGTACACCCATTGTTGATGGAAGGTAGGGTTAATTTAAACAATTTTAAATACCCTTTTTAAAACCTATCGCATACACCTAACAAATTGGGCACGACTCTCGATCATCCCAATCATGCAATCAATCTAATTAATTTGCATAAATATAAATAATCAAATTATTTATCGCAAAATCATATTTTAATCATAAAATCTCATTTTATAATAAAATCGTATTTTGTCGATAAAATCAAATTTTAATCAACAAAATCATATTTCATTATAAAATCATATTTCATAATTAAAATCACATTTTACTAATTTTAATTGTATCAAATTGGGCTTAAAACAATTCTAGGCCCAAAAATCTTAAAATTTCAAAATCGACCAAAACGGGCCCGACATCGAATACCGGCCCGAAAACTTCACGGATTGCCCGGGACAGGCCCGAACCAAACCCTAGAAGAAATCACCCGTCACGACATCGTCGGAGCTTCGCCGGAGCGGCGGCCGGCCGACGGCGGCGCCACACGAAAATCTTCGCACGCAGCCGCGCGCGGCATCGCGCCAAGCGCGACGCACGGCCGTGCCAACAGTGGCGCTCATCGCCCAGCAGCAGCGCGCCTCCTGCGTAACGTTCGGCCGCCTCTCGTGCGGCAAGCGCACGGCCAGCGCGCGGCCAGCACGTGGCCAGTGCGCGCAACAGCGCCATGATGTGCAGCGGCGACCCAGCAAACGTCGCGCCACTAGCACGCAAGGAGCAGCATCTCATCGCCGCCCGTCCAGCGAAGCAGCGCCCAACTCTCCGGTCGAGACGCGCGACCGGCGCGCTTGCATCGCCCCACAGTCGTGCGGCCAGCACGCGACCAGCAGCTGTCCATCGCGCGGCCAGCGCGCGATGGTGTCGCGCATGATGCGCGACGTTGCGCGTCGCGGCGCGCATGTGATGCGCGAGGAGGAGCGCCGCCGCAAGCGGCGGTGGCTTGGCCATGAATCAATCGAATTTTGATCTGAAATTTTGAGGTTAGATACAATATGGCAGTATGTATTGATCAGATCCGAAAACCTTGGCTATGATACCACTGTTGGGATCCGGATCACGCCTCCCGGCGGGGCAGCGGAAGAACAAAAACAAGTGCCAGGAGACGATCAATACGATAAGATCGAATCAAATCTATGACAATGATAGGGTGTTCAGATGACTACCTTGCTGGCAACTTGTGCCTGGCTCCAACCGGAATTACAAGAACGCCGGCTCTTCACGGTAGATGGCGGTAGATCCGTCAATCAGGTCCACGACTGGAACCGATCTCCCTCCAATCAGCCTGCACTAGAAAGCTGAAGGATTTTATCGCCAACGGATTCTCCTCGAAAAACTAGCCGGAACAAGTCCGGCAAGAGGCGGCGGCGGCGGCGTGAGGCTTGAAGAGAGGAGAGGGGCGGCGGCTATGATGCTAGGTTTAGGTTTTGTAGTGTAGCATTAAGTGTACCATTAAGTCTAATCAAGTCTATATTAAATAGACTAAGTGTTGGACTTGGACCGGCCCAACGGGCCCGGGTCCAACGGATGAACATTCAGTTCATCCCCATCACCGAAACTTCATCGTAACCCCGATCGCCGATCAAACCGGACCGATCGACTCAGTTTCCAAAACTGAATACTATGATCTGAAAAACCGTTTTTCAGAACCCCAGTGCAAAATGACCGTTTTGCCCCTCAACATCGGCAAATCACGATTTGACCTCTGTTGACTTTTTAGGAAGTCGCACTCCCAAAATCCTCTTCGTATGCTCAACACATTGAGCTGAGTATCCGTGCGGGAATCTCGAATCCAGTACTTGTGTGATCCTCAATGGTTCAGGGATACAGCTAGCCGTGGGCCCACAACCATTGTGGCTCCGGAATCACAATTCCGGACCTGCCCAACGGATCATGGTAAGAGCGTCTAGCAACATCGCCCCATGATCCCCTAGGTATCACTGATAGTGCCTGCAAGAACCAGTTGGTCGTGGTTAGCGTACAGTACGGTCCTTGCAATCCATATATCCCGATCGGATCAACGACCCTTGGTAAATCGAGAGTCCCTATAGATCCGATAGCTATGCATACATCTTGGAGATCGAATAGTGACATCGCGAGTGTGACTAGGTAAACACATTTACTTAAAACACTTCTAGTACTCTGGCCAGAGATTCATACACTATTATCCCCTCAGATAGCATAGGATATCCACGCATGTCTGCGAGCGGTGAATCCTCGACAACGATGCATCGACTCCTACATGCATCGGGGTCTCACCCAATCCCGATGCCTTATGACCCCAAGTGAGTCGGCAAACGGGTCAAAGTGAGACGCCTATCATGTAGAGTCTCAATGACGTTTCGAGTCGTGAGGACTAATCAGTACAACCAAGACCTCGGACTTATCCACTCGACAAATGGTAACCACTTGAAAAGTCCGAAGGAGGGTAGTTCGATAGATCACCAGGTCACTACCTATCTGCATGCTCAGAACATCACAATGTTCCCTACCAATGACACATGGTACTTCGCATCGCAGATAACTAGTCTCGAGCTCGGGCGGCCTTATCCTCATTTTGACGGCCCAATCGACTAGGAACATGTTCAGAATACACAGTGACTATTAGATGTATTTCATGATAGCCGTCATACCCACTATCACATCTAACATACACTTTAGTGCATTCTAGGTCTTTACTGAACGTAATTGTAAATCATCATACGCACAATGAAAGTAAAGAATGCCATATAAATAAAATGCGAATATCATATATAAAGATTGTCATATACAAGAGTCTATAAACCCACACGCCACAAGTTGGCTAGTTGGGCATCTACTCTAACAGTCTCAATTCCCTTATAGATCAGTCTTACCCTTCCCCTACCGCCGGCCCTATCCCCAGCAAAGATAGTATTACCCGTTAAGATCTGGCATCACACTTTTACAGCCCACATGGCCAACCAGATCAAGCGGCGCAACGTCAGCAGCTTGACGTACGAGAACTTCCCAAGAGGTCACCAATCCAAGTACTGTTCTCACCCTTGCACGCTTAACTCAACATCTGAAATGGGCCAAGTTACAGCAAGAAGATTTTTCTGCAAAAATAGAGCAAGTCCTCACATGGGCTGAAACAGATTCTACTATCATTGCTCTTCAACGAAAAGTGTATGTACTGCTCAAATACAGGGAGATGTTGCTGAGAAAATTTATTGAGGCAAGGACTATGAACTTTGTTCCAGGCGAGGGTGAATCTGCAACTGATCTTAAAATTCTGGATCGATTATCAGACATTTATTTGTTTGTGTTGGAAGAATTAAAAGACAAATCGCAAGAACATGGTCTTTGTTGGGACAGGACATGTTGTTCAAAAATTTTTGAAGGGAGAATTCGTGATCGTGGCGCCGTTATTGCCCGATCAAACACGAACACTAAATCGTCCTGCTGGATTAGAACGATGTTACTAGTTGATGGCACTTGTGTTATTGAACCATGTGCTGACTACTGGAAACCAATTCCAAGAGCATAGTTATCCAGTATGGTCATTATCCCTTCCCGGATATCATACGTGGACACTCTCCCTCTCGTGAGTGAATTTTTCAAGTTGCTAAGGAAGAGATGGGCCGATGTGTGTATCGAGGTTGCACAATTCTTTGCGTCCGGGAAACTCCTGCCCGTGGGATCCATTAATTTTTGCAGAGGATTGTCAGTTGTTGAACCAGTTGCTTCTTTTGCTCCTCGCCAGTCGACTGTTTTTGCCTTGTGGGTTTCTCAATTCTGTACAGTTTTTATTGAATACAGCTTTTTTAGCAGTTTATTGAGTACGGTTGATTTCAGTTCTCTTCGATCAGTTGTTATTGCAGACAAAGGAATAGATATCAGTGTTGATTCAGGTGTACAGCGCTCCTCAGTGTTGCTTACAGAGTTGCTTGAGAAGGATGTACAGATAGCGGATTCTCCAGTTTTTGAGTCTCAGAATGTACAAATTGACCAGAATTCAGCTTTAGTTTCTCCGTTTGTACAGTTGTTAGATGAGCATCTTTCTTCCGCAGATGTTGCTACTACTGCTTTATCTCTACCAGCTACAGCTTCTACTGCTCCAGATGTCACTGAGGCATTAAACCAGCTGCGAGCCTCTATTGAACATATCCGAGAAAAAGATGATGATGCTAAGTTCAAAGATTACCTTCTAATGCATCTCCACGACATTGAGAAGAACTTTATTGCACGCTTTGATTCACAAGACAGAGTGCTCGGGGCGTTGCGCACAGACTCAAATGATCAAAGAACTCTCCTGTCGTTGGAAACCAAATCATCTCAAAGGCAGTTAAGTACTCAGATTGCCGCTGCTGATTTTGATACAGTCGATACACGGAGGGTGGTGAAAGAACTGGATACTAAAATTAATTCATTGGATGGGCAGGTTGCTGCTATCAAATGTGAACAGTTAGAATTCCAATCAAAAATAGCAGCAGATCTTCTTAGCCTTTCCACCCAGCTTGGCGATATCGTCGACTATTTACGTGGCGGTGATGCCAAAATGGGGGAAGGAAGCGGCAGCCGCCGCCCTCTACCTACTCCTGCTCATCAAATTGAAGGCAGTGGTGATGTTGTTAGAACTACAGAGATCTCACAGAGAGATATTGACAATACTCAAAGAGATATTCTGGAGAGAATGATGCGTGCTGATAGAGAAAGAGAAAGGGAGAGTAGAAGTAAGAGCAGAGGGAGTGGATCCTATAAAAGAAGAAGATATTAGAACAGTTGAGGATTGGTTAGAATAGGAGTATGGCTGTGGCTAAATGTTGTACAAATTTTTTGTACGTCATTTGTCAGTTAATGAAATTTCTGTTCTCAGTAGTTCGTGTGCAATTTATCTTTGCATATTCATTTATCTCGGCTGCTAGGTTTTGTCATCACCAAAAAGGGGGAAATTGTTATGATAAAATTTATAGTATTGGTGATAACAAAAAGACAAGATTAATCAGGTCGTAAAACGTTGATATTACAGAGTTACGGTTATTGGATTTTATACAGTCATTTGGGTATCCAGATGCAAGGTACAGTGGATCTTTTATCCAGATGCAGGATACAGTGTTTTGTACAAACCAGACGAGAGCTACAGTAAACCAGACGAGAGCTACAGTAATCCAGACGAGAGCTACAGTGAATCAGTCTTTGGTATCAAATCAGTTGCAAGCTATAGTGGATCATTTAATCAGACGCAAGTATTCGAATGTCAGCGTGTGCAAAACGACAGTGTATTGGAATCAGTCGATGGTCTTTGAAACCAGTCGAGAGCTACAGTGGTTTGTATATCCCGACGAGAGCTACAGAGATATTTAACCAGTCGAGGATGTATAGCAAACGATGTCGTTTGGATAAGTTAAAACGACATCTTTTGAACTAACCAGTCGTTGGGCTTTATAAGGAAACCAGTCGGTGCATACACTTGAACATTTCCAATCGCAACACTATGAACGACGAAGGAAGTTGGAGCTGGTTAAGATAAAGAATTTCATGCGCAAGCTTAAAGTGATTCAAATACGATTGATTACTCAATATGGAAAAGATCAGTAGAATTGTACAATTGCCTGGAATTTAGGAGACAACGTTGGTACTATTTTGGGTAAATAGTACATATTTACAGAGGTTGTTACACGGTTATTGCACAGATATGGAAATCAAAAAATTAGCTCTGACAGTGTGCAATTTACCTTGTAGTGGAGCAGAGAATACGACTACGAATTATCAGAATTTCAAAAGGGATTTTGTTCCCTTAACAAGATTAAATGACCGTTGAGCGAAGACTATAAATACCAGCAGTTTGAATTGAAGATATACCACTTCGCTCTCATTAACTTGCCAAAACTCTGTCAAATTGATTTCTGAGCATTCTTTGTTGAAGCAATCTCAAAGCTCACAAAACTCGAAGAACTCACAAGTGTTGATCTTCATTGAAATACCTTCGAGTCTATCTTCTGGTTAAATTTTTTTTTAATCAAGTTTCATTGTTGAAACCAGAAGATTTTAAAGTCTCATATATTGTGTATTCACTGTTGTTATATCATTTGAGTCTGTAACGAACGTGCTCCTTAAAGCCGTTCGAAAAATTTCATTCACTTGTAAAACCAGCAGCTGCGTCTGCGCTTTAGATTGTGGTGTTGCTAGGAGTTCACCTGGAGCGAGGCTCGGTGATCGGGTGTTTGTAGAAGGACTACACGCATCAAATCTTCTAGTGAAACCTTCCTGAAAAGGAAGAAGGGGAGACGTAGGATATTGATATCCGAACTTCCAGAAACAAATTCTTGACTCTTGCTATTTACTTAACGCATTTACTTATTCATTGAGTTATCTGTTCACAAATCAATTGGCCCTTTTCCGCACATACTTTGTTGGCCGAGATATTTGATTAAACTGAGATCCTTAAATCTGGTAACTCGGATTTAAGTTAAGCAGTTCTTGTAAAACTGTTTTAAAAGGTTTCAAAATTTTGAAAATACCAAGAGTTCATTCAACCCCCCCCCCCCTTCTGAACTCTTGCAACTATTTTTCGAACCACATTGATCGTATTTTGGGACTATCAGACCCGAAAGATTAGTGGATTAATTGAGTTAATTAATCGAGTTTAGCATAGACCAGATTTGGCGTGAACAGATCTGGGATGGATCAGCTTTGAGCTGATATGCTTGGTGAGCGTATCGGGTTTCTATTTTGTGTGTTTAGAACAGCTCTAGACAGTTGTAGGGTTCTGCGATTTAGTAGTCAGATTCGGGGAGTTAAGAAGCACTGTTTTGTGAATTCGGATCTGGTGTTAGTTGATTGTAATCGAATCTAGAGATCAAATCTGCTTGTCGCGAAGTAATTTGAGTATGCTGGTTGTATGTCCTGCGCGGTTAGCGATACGCAGTCGTTTTGTAGAAATCAGATTTGAGTTGCATTAGTTGTTAGCGCTGTGTGAACCGGCCTAGTTCAAGGGTTGGTGTAGACCGGTTTCGGATTGTCTAGACCGGAAGCCAGTGCGATGTCATTTGATTTAAGTGAGCGCTGGGCAGTGTTAGTGTCAGATCTGAGCAACCAGATCTGGGTTGCGATGCGGTGACATTTTTATGACATCTCGGTGGACGCGATGCAATGTCATTTAGAGTTTCAGATGTGGTTAGCGGGATGACGTGTCCTAGTGAGCGAGCGGTCTTTGGTGCGACGTCGTTTGGATAAGTTCCAAATATGTTTAGCGTATGATCTAGATCTGGAGTTTTACTCAGATCTGAGTTGGGAACAGCTTTGAGCCATTAATATCGGTGGTTACTGTCCATCAGATTTGGGGAACTTAAGTGGTATATATAGAATACTTTGACCGTAGTCCTGCTGTTGTTTCCCGACACTTAAAAATATTCTCGTAACTTTACCCTGTCACGATACCCTAGCTACTGTTCACCGAAGCTTATCTTCTCCAATTGTCGGCGATAGACAGCTCCGACGGACGCAAGTGTGGTAGTGCTAGACTCCTCTTGCTAAGGCGATTCGTTCTATAATTATTTCGCAGGCTTGGGATAAGCTGGAAGAAGATCTTGAAGGAAGTTTCCCTGTGTAGTCTGTTAGCATTCGGCTGTTTGATTTCTGCCGTTCAGGTAGCTTGTTGGGTAAGTGTTAGTTCCTCCCTTGCGCTTTGTTTAGAGCTTTTTGTTGAGCTAGAAGGGTAGGACAGAGCTAGTTGAGTTCGTAGCTCTCAGTTCGTAGCTCTGAGCTTTGCTTCCCTGAGTTAGCGTTGTTATTTGACTTAGCAGGTTTCAGATCTGGTTGCTCGGGACCTCTTTTGTGGTAATTGTAGCTCAGAACTAAGGTACGGATGTGAGCTTGTTTTACAACGTTGGCATTGGCATGGATATTGTATGTGCTGTTGTGTATGCTTCTGTGTTTCAGTTGCTCTCCGTACTGGGGTTTGACCCCAATGTCCCTCTGGGGCTGGTTGTCTTGTTTGTCTGTGCGTGTTTCAGGTTATCATGATTTCTCCGTTGGTCGTGGAGTTGATCCAGCTGGTAATGTCCCGGGAGGTGGATAGAGTGTCCCAGTTATATGTACTAGATACATGTTATAGTGTATTGTATCTATGTTGAGCGAGATACTCATCTGTTTGTAGAATTGGGAGTCACTCTATGCTTGTATGTTAGTTGTGTTGTATGCGTTGTATTTTTCGAGTATTGTAAAACCAATATTTTGAATATCAGTGTATTTTAAATGATGCTTTCTAAGTCAGGCCAAAGCGAAAAAATTTAGCCACTATTTTAATGCTTCCGCTATCGTTTGTTATGTGGTTTTATCTCTGATTGAGCACGAGGCCTGACATCAACTTATTCGACCAGAACATAATCCCGATCGAACCAGCATCGCCTATCTATTCAGGTTCAATGTCCAGAACCTTTACAGCACGCGGAAAAATCAGAAACTTCTCTTGGCTTATCTTATCTGGAATTTGTACAACTCAGTATCTTGAAAATACAACTTCTTGCTAAAATAACTGGTGAGTTTTCGCAAAACTAAAACATCAAAGTAGTGAATCCTTAGCTTAAACTTGAACATAAATTGAATTGAACTGAATCATGCTACAGGAAAGCATACAACAGAAAACAACGAAGCAATATATGTTTTCCAGATGCAGCAAGAATCAATTTTTTTTCTTGCCTGAACTGAGAATCGCAACGAACAGATGGCCTTGGCTGGAAATCTTCTCAAGCACACTCGGCGAGCTCTTGTATATTTTGAGAGAAATTAAAGATTTTCTTGTAACACAAAATGAGTTCTTGAACTTACGTAGAAATCATATATGTGGGAGTAATGATTTGTAGTAGGTAGAAGTACAATGATAAGGCATGGTTACTTTACCAAATCTCTGCAAAATTAATAAAACCTCCCTACTATTATTTTAATTTGTAAACTTGTTTCTCCATTTTATAAAAAATATATCTCCCAACCGAAATCATTTATTTAAAGAAAACTGCTCCAGCTCGGGATCGTGCTTGGGTCGAAATCCTTCTAGAACCATCTGGCCATGCTTCTAAGCTGGAATAAAATGATAGGATCAATATGGATCGAAAACAGCCCGAGGAGTTCAGAAGGGGGGGTTGAATGAACTCCTTTGGATTTTTATTTTTCGAAACCTTAAAACTATTTTACAAGAGCCTCGCTTAACTCAGATCCGAGTTACCAGATCTGAGGTATCTCAGTTTAAATCTAATTTCTCGACTAACAATAATTGTGCGGAAATAAGTCGATTGATCAGTGAACAGTATAAGTAAATACATGCAGTAAGTAAAAGTATAAGGAGCAGAGATTTGTTTCTGGAAGTTCGGATATCAAATCCTACGTCTCCCCTTCTTCCTTTGCAGGAAGGTTTCACTAGAAGACTTTGATGAATACAGACACTATAGACACCCGGTCACTGAGCCTTGCTCCAAGTGAACTCCTAGCAATCACCAATTACACGCAGATACAACTGCTGAATACAATCAACGAAATTTCTCAAACGGCTTCACTTAGCACGTTTGTTACAGACTCAAAACTGAATGATACAAAGAAATATGATATAGTGAGTACGGTAAATCTTCTGGTTCTTTTATCAACAAAAACTATTTACAAATGTAAACCAGAAGATATCTCGAAGATTAAATCTATGAAGGCTTGAACTTGAGTGTTCTTCGAGATTTGAATACTGGGACTTGGAATAATTTTCGATGAAAGATTCCCAGTGAGTATGTAAGAGCGTTATGATAACAGAGAAAGCGTCGTCAATGGTAGAATATGACCGAGAGCTTCTCCATTTGAATTCTTCAGCTATTTAAACTCTTTGTCTTCAACGGTCAATAAATGTAGCCAGTAGAGATAAGCTCCTTTGCAGATCTTCATCGTATCATAGCATTTAATGCTCCATTAATGCCATGCAAAAGGTAATATGCCCTTGTCAGGGCTAAATTGACTTATATTCCAAAGCGGATAATCATCGTATCAATCATTCTGCATACTGTGAAATTTTACCCAAAATAGCTCTGATATTGTCTCCTTAATTCCAGGCATTTATACGATTAAATTATGATCGTGGATTCTTCTCAAATAATCTTTTGATAGCATCTGAAGAGATTCGAATCTCGTATCTGTTATTGTCATTTGAATACTGTACTGTTCTCGTAATACAATCAAATCTGATAGCATACATCTGTAAGTCACTGAGTCGAATCTGTTCAATCTAAGTCCGTTAAAGGAATCTGAAATACCGTAAATCTCTTTCGAATATACTCTGTCAAAATTGAACATCAATAGTAGCTTAATATCTGAAGTAGCATATACAGATCTGACTTCCTGTTACTCATATCTGAATTGCTTGTATAGAGTCTGTTCACATCTGATACTCTCGAATCTGAATTATACCATCTTAATCGATATAACAGAATATGTTACTAAAGCCTCCGAATCAAGTCTGAATACTTTCAATTCTGAGATCCTGACCCGATACCTAAAATCTGAATATCTAAATATTCTGAACCCAAATCCCTCGGATCTGAAATCTTCAACTCAATAACTGAAGTATGAATATAATTTTCTCTAACTCGGATCTCTTACTGTAGCTTTTGAATCAAATCTGAATCCCCTAAAATCTGAAAGACTGTCCCGATAACTGATAAAAACCGATTATTCAAATAATCCGATATCTTTGAACTTAATTCTGAATTCCTCAACCCGAAACTGAAAACTTGACTCGATATCTGATCAATTCCCGAATAGTCAACTCAGATGTCAATGCAACTTAACTCAGAGCTCTCGAATCTTAAATCTTCAACTTAAAGGCATGAAGTCACGATCCGAAATGTTCCCTTCTCTTGTCCTCTGCGAATACTTAAGTTCAGTTCTCAGTCTTATTTTGTTATGACCAAAACTTATAAATTTTACCTTAATAATTTTCCCATTTTTGGTGATGACAAAACTTAGGAGCCTTTGACTTAAAAGAGACAAAAGTAAATTGCTCCAAGTCTGCTATATATTCAATATGAAGCACAGTACAAAATATTTGTACAAATTGCTTCTATCTTCACGAGGAGGCTGACCTCGGCCATGGCTGCTACCCACTTCCCCCTTTTTGTCATCACGGCCCCTAGTGACAAAGGCTATGAGTTCAGCAAGGTTAGCACGAAGGGTAGCATATTGTTCCTGTGTTTCCACATGGAATTCAAGCAAATCATTGCGAATATCAGCCAGTTTATCATCGAATTCCTTAGATTGATCTCTGATCTCCTTACGAATATCAGTCAATTCCGTTGTGAAGATGCCACTTTGAGCTCGAACGCCTTTCTTAAACTCGTGCACTTCAAAAGATAAGGCAGTTTTCTGAATTTGGACCTCCTGGCAAATGATTTTAAAGAGACCTTGAAGGTATTGGTTTTGTTGAGTACAAGCGTCGGCAGAGGCTTTCTCAAGATCATCGATTTTTTATAAGAGATGGTTTTGGAGATTGCCAATGCTGCTTTGAGTCCGCATCTGCTTAATGGACAGCTGAGAAATAGAAGCCCGTAGCTGAGCGAACTGTTCGGTGAGATCTGTAGCAGGAGCAGCGGTAGTAGGCATGAGAATCTGTTCAACAGCTGTTTTGGCACCTAGAGGAATGTCGTCTGTATTAAAGTGCATAGAAGAATATGTGGAGGGACTCTGACTTGGAGAAGCCAAGGCTAATATCTGGATTTTGCTGAGAATGGCTAACAGTATCTGTAGGATCTGATTCAATATTTACTGCTGGTGCTATCTGTACACTCGGTTCTGTAGAAATTAACTCTGTAGCTGTCTGTACAACGGGATCTGTATCTTGAGAAGAAATCAATAGTTCAGATCTTGGAGAGGGAGAACGGTAAACGATCGAACCATCAAAAGAATTTGACTCGACTTCTGGCAGAACCTGTACCTCAGGCTGTACAACAAAGTTATTCAAAAAATCAACAAAACTGTTGGTATCTATTCCACTTTGAAATACACGTCGAAATCATGTGGGGACCTCCTCTATATCTACAAAGGGACCGACGATGTGTCTGCAACGATTTACTGTACCAACGGGGCGTAAACATCCAAGTAAAGAAAACTGTACACCTGCCACACAAACCTCAGCCCAATGATCGCGAACAATCTTGGAGAAGTGTCGGGCCCCGTGCTAATTAACAATAATTAACAACACAATTAAGCACATAAACGCGGAAGCATAAAATAGGGCTAAAAATTTTCGAAATAATTTGGGCCTGAACTCAAATCCTCATTTAGAATATCCATACTCAAAATACTAGTTTAAATCTAAACTCATACAAAAACAGGCAACAATAAATATTATGTCAGATACAGATCCCCAATACATAAAACACAGGGCATCCCCTGGTTCAATACATAATACAAGTATAACTGGGACTCAAGGAAATGGGGATCGACCAGCTGAAGTTCCAGTATGTCCAGCTTGGTTACCTGAAGACCCTGCAACTGGGCAACACAGACCCAAACAACAAAAACAGGAAAAGATAATACGAGGTCAAGCCTCAGTACGAAGAGCCATCAAAACAGCAAATCATGCAACATGCTATAAAACAATGATATGAAATGCATGAGAGCTGTCAAAAGAATCGATAATCAAGACCAGTGTATCAACTGGAAAATCATCACAGGCGAGCCTCTATACCACGCATGGTGTATAAACCGGGGAAATCATCGGTCCGTGATCATCGAGGCCCGTCAGCCTATATCACAGCTCGGTGGTACTTAGACACAACCAATCGGTCTGTCACCACTCCGATGATAGCATTGGACCTCTCAGCCACGACTAATCAGTCTGCCGGTCACAACGTGGCTCTATCTCAGGTCATTAATCAATTTGTCAATCATGCTCAAGATGTATGCATGAATGCCATTCAATAATAGATTCTCAAGGCATACACAACCATACGTGAAAACTGAATATACTCAAACAATTCATCAAACTGTTACACATAAAATCACAGAATCAATCCAACAGATTTCATAACATGAAATACAGCCATGTCCACGCTCAAAGCTGTTAGAGTTGCTCCAATTCGTACCTTCAAGTCTCAGCTAAATCTCAACAGATCTCACCAGCCACGGCAAACTCACGGCCTAAGCAAAATAGGTTCCTCCTAGCTTCGGCAACCACGCCAGGAAGCTCCTGGGCCACAAATTCAAAAGCTGCAACGACACAAGAGAACCAAATCTTCAAAAATCACGATGCTACACGAACTCGGCAGCCACTCCGTGATCCTCTCCCAGGTCGATACAAACCTCCTAGTTGGTATAAATCGAAAGAGCAACTCAAGGAGAATCCAGCGCCACCAATCTTGTTCAAAACAACGGCTGAAATCACCGAAAATCTACCGGAGAAAAGTTCGGGTGAACAGTAGCTATCGAGGGTTTCGAAGATTGGGATAAGAAATATCGGGTAGAAAAATAATCTAAGTGTCGCTCAACACTTATCCATATAAATCTCCATACAACAGCTGCTGTTTCCCCTAAATCAGGCGTCGGGTAATGCTACAGTAGAAGTCTTACAACTGAATTCAACGTTTCTTCTCAACGGGAACAGCCGACACCAACAGACGTTGCACTTCAAGTACACAACATCAAATGACGCCGTACCAACTAATCGAAACGATGCCGCAGCGCTCCAACAGCTGAGGACAAATCTCTCGTGCAACGACCAACAGCTGAGCAACTAACTAACTCAAACGACGTCGAAGAGGGACACGTCACCATCGCTGTCAACAGCTGATCAAACCAACGCCTGGTCATAACAACGCACAGATCCCTCTCCAGCTGATGACCAACACAACCAACAGCTGACACAAAGCGTTACACCCCAAAACGATGTCGTTCCAACTTATCCAAATGACGTAGTTTCGATACCCGCTAAGAAACACGTTAGCGAAACCAACAGCTGGTTCCTGTTACACACTCACTGCTGAGTTGACTTGCGTTGACATTTGATTACGCCACTACTGAATTCCAACAGCTGAATGCTCGCGCAACTCACTGTTGTCATCTACGCTAATCCAAAACTACGACGTTACAATGCCCCCTACTGAAAATGCGCTAGGCACAATTCGATGCTGATCTCACCCGAGAACCAGCAACTCATAGCTGATCAACTCTAAACCAAATCTAATCACCCAGAATTCACAATTCCGTGACAATTTTAATCCAAAAGCTGATTAGCCATTAAATTATACTTAACAGAATTTCTAGTCCTCACACTCTCCCCCACTAGAAATCGATTTCGTCCTCGAAATTAGTTAAGTCATCAAATCAAAATCACAACAACAAGGTAGCTTATTCATGACACACTATACTAGACACCATTCCTAATATACACATGCCATACTACCCAGCACAACTCAATACTAAGCAGAATCTCAATTCAGCAGCAAAATCGCTTAAACCACAAATCAATCAAGCTAGAAGTTACCTGAAAACGCTGTTGTCATAACTCAAACAGATGAGGCCACTCTTGTCTCATCTTTTTCTCAACTTCCCAGGTAGCTTCTTCATGCTCATGCTTGCTCCATTGGACCATCACCAACGGTATAACCTTATTCCTCAGTTGCTTCTCCTTTCTGTCCAGAATCTACACTGGATATACATAGCTTAAGGTCTGATCCAACTCTACTTCATCAGTCCTCAGCACATGGGATGGATCTGGCTCATATTTTCTCAACATTGACACATGAAACACATCATGCATCGCTGCTAACTCATCAGGCAGCTTCAATCTATAAGCCAACTGTCCAATCCGCTCAACAATGTAAAAGGGACCAACGAATCTAGGAGCTAATTTACCCTTAAACCTGAATCTCATAACACTCTTGAAAGGAGAAATCTTGAGAAACACACGATCGCCAACCTCAAACGGTCTGCGTCTTTTATTGGCATAGCTAGCATATCTATCTTGCGCGGCTTTCATCCTACTCCGAATCAAATCAACTTGATCTTTCATATGTTGTACAAACTCAGGAGGAGAAAGCTGTTTCTCACCAACTTCTTCCTAAAAAACGGGAGATCTGCACTTGCGACCATACAAAGCTTCAAACGGAGCCATTTCAATGGTCACTTGGTAACTGTTGTTATAAGAAAACTCAAATAAGGACAAAGCATCCTGCCAGCCACCACTGAAATACATCACAACTGCACGTAGCATATCTTCTAAAGTCTGAATGGTCCTCTCAGATTGGCCATCAGTCTGGCGGTGACAAGCAGTGCTCATAGCCAATCTCGAACCCATTGCTGCTTGCAAACTCTTCCAAAATCGAGAGGTGAATCTCGGATCTCTATCTGACACTATCGAAATAGGCACTCCATGCAATCTAACCACATGGTCGACATACAACTTCGCCATTTTCTTCATCGAACACCTCACATCATAGGGAATGAAATGGGCTGACTTCGAAAGTCTATCAATCACAACCCAAATCGCATCGCACCCCCTACTCGATCGAGGTAAATGGGTCACAAAATCCATGGCGATGTGCTCCCAATTCCATTGGGGCACTTCTAAACTCTGCAACAATCCACCAGGTCTCATTCTCTCAGCCTTAACCTGCTGGAAATTCAGACATCGAGCAACAAAACCAGAAATGTCGCTCTTCATGCCTTCCCATCAGTAGTGAGACTTCAAAGCATGGTACATCTTCTTCTCCCCCGGATGCACGCTATATCGACTACAATGCGCTTCATTCAGAATAGTCTCTTTCAAATCAATCAAGTTCGGAACCACTAACCTTCCTCAAAATCTTAGGCATCCATCGGAAGCAACAGAGAAATCTCTTGAAAGACCATTCTGGGCCTTAATCTTCAACTCATGGATATACGGATCAGTCCTCTGCGCCTCTTGATGTCGATTACAATCTGTGGTTCAACCTGAATCGAAGAAACTATGAAGTACTGATCACCCGGCTGGAATCGTCAACCAGAAGTACTCAACTACTCGTGAACTCTCGAGATACTCAAGGATGTCAGCATCGCAGGCTGGGCTTTTCTACTCAAGGCATCGGCAACCAAATTCATCCGCCCAGGCTGATACTTTATTTCGCAATCAAAATCCTTAAGCAACTCCATCCAACGACGTTGCCTCATATTCAAATCTGACTGGGTGAAGATATACTTCAAACTCTTGTGGTCGGTGTACACCACAAACTCCTCACCATAAAGGTAGTGTCGCCATATCTTCAAGGCAAACACAATTGCAGCCAACTCAAGATCATGAACGGGGTATCTCGTCTCATGAGGCTTCAACTATCGAGACGCATACGCAATCACGTACCCGTTATGCATCAAAACACATCCCAAACCACTCAAAGAGGCATCGGAGCACACCACAAAACCTCCAGAACCCGAAGGCAAGGCCAAAATAAGAGCAGTAGTCAACTTCTCCTTCAGCATCTGAAAACTCGACTCACACTCATCAGTCCAAACAAACTTCCCTTCAGCATCTGAAAACTCGACTCACACTCATCAGTCCAAACAAACTTCCTATCCTTCTGGGTCAACTGAGTCATCGGCCTGGCTATCGAAGAAAACTTCTCAATGAAACGCCTATAATAGCCAGACAATCCCAAGAAACTACGGATCTCGGAAACATTCCTAGGTCGCTCCTAGTTAAGAACTGCTTCGACCTTACTAGGATCAGAAATTCCTTGCGCTGAAATCACATGACCCAAGAAGATAACTTTGTCCAGCCAGAATTCACACTTGCTGAACTTGGCATACAATTGTGAGTCTCTCAGTCTCTGCAACACTAGTCTCAAGTGCTCTTTATGCTCTCTGAAACTCCTCGACTACACCAAGATGTCGTCTATAAAGACAATCACGAATCGATCAATGTACTCGCTAAAGACGCAATTCATCAAATCCATAAACACAGCAGGAGCATTCGTCAATCCAAACGGCATCACAAGAAACTCATATTGCCCGTATCTCTCCAGAAATGCTGTCTTCGCTACATCAGCGTCTCTAATCCGCAACTGATGATAGCCAGATCGCAAATCAATCTTCGAGTACACGGTCGATCCTTGCAACTGATCGAACAAGTCATCAATCCTCGGCAGCGGATACTTGTTCTTCACTGTCACTTTGTTCAACTGCCGAAAATCCACGTACATCCTCATAGATCCATCTTTCTTATTCACAAACAGAATCGGAGCTCTAGAAATCGGGGCCGTACCAGGCACCAACTCAATACTGAAGTCGATCTCTCGCCTCGGAGGGAATCCAGGAATCTCATCTGGAAACACATCTGGGAACTCTTGAGCAATCGAAACATCACTCAACTCCACTCTCGACTCATGGGAAATATCTAGGGCATAGATCATAAACCCTGAATTCTCCAGCGATAACAGACTAAACATCTCCATGGCGGACACCATAGGAATCTTCGATCGCGAATCAGCACCATAACACTCCAATTTCTCTCCAGATCGAGGCCGAAACCTAACTACACCATGGAAACAGTCTACAGTCGCTCTATATTCAGTCAACACATCCATACCCAAGACACAATCAAAATGTCTAATTCCCAAAACAATCAGATGGGTCATCAAAACATGCTCATCAAATCTAATCAAGCAATCCAATACCACCTCTCGGGACAACAGACTTACACCAACAGGGATGGAAACGGAGACAACATCACACAGTGGGGAAGAACTCAACCCACGCTCATACACAAACAACTCAGAAATGAAAGAGTGTGATGCTCTAGTGTCAATCAAAACTCATGCAGGAAAATCAAAGATAAGCATGTACCTTGAATCACTCCTGTAGGCATCTCATCAGCCTGCTCTCTCGTCAAAGCATTCGCCTGGGCTTGCTGCGGTCCCAGAAACTGAGGTCTCAAAGGTACTCCAAACCTAGAAGGCTCACGAGGTTGGAATCCAGATCGTTGGGACGGAACAAAAGGCTGCTGTCGCTGCGAAGAACCACCAGCGGAACCCTGCAGCGACTGACCCAAAGACTGCCCTCCCATAAAAGGACTCGCTCTAGCAAAATGTCCCGGTTGTCCACAAAGATGACAAAGACCTCAAACTCCACGACATTGCGAATTCTCATGCTTCCCTCCACATTGTCCACAAAACACACCGCCAGAACTACTGCCACCAGGACTCACGGAACCAGAGGAACTCGAATGCTCCTTCTTCTTAAACTGTTTACCTCGGGGCTTGAACCTCTGACGATTCGATTGCTGTGATCCCTATCCACGGCCTCAGCATAAGTCGCAGGTGAACCAGACAACACCATCCGGAACAAATCAGGCCTCAAACCCTTCAGAAACTTGTTCCTCTTAGTCCTCTCCTGGTTAGCAACATGGGGAACATACATCAAAAGCGAAGAGAACTGTCTGGCATACTCGGCCACCTTCATATTCCCTTGCTTAAAGTTGTCAAACTCTCGTTCACGACTGTTGTAGTAGGACTCTGGGGTATACTCCTGTCGAAACGCTGCACAGAACCTCTCCCAAGTAATCACAGCCCCACTCTCACGCAAGATACGGGAAGTACCTCTCCACTAGCGCTATGCATTATCTCTCAACTGCAACACCGCTAGCTTCAATATCTTCTCAGGAGCGTACTTCAAAGTATCAAACAATTCTTCCATCTGAACTAGCCAACCCTCGGCCATCAAACCTCCTTCAGCGCCCGCGAACGTAGGGGGATTTGTCCACTGAAACCTAGCCAAGACTAGCTCCATCTCACCAATCTGTCTCGTCACATCCTCTACCTCTGCCTGTCTCTCTCGACGACCCAAAGGGATATTCTGCTGAATGCCCTCATCACTATCCGAGGCCTTAGACTCCTCAGCGGAACATCTAGTAGTCCTACCTCTACCTCTCCTCGACGACATCTAATCAAATCTCAAGGTAAGAACTAACAGTAGATAATCACGGAAGCAAGTAAAATAATCACATAACCCACAGAGTCAATCAAAATCAAATCCAAACTCTGCGCCTAGACTCGAGTGTGATCAAAGAAAAACGAGCTTATCCCAGTTTAAGCTCTGATACCAAAAATGTCAGGCCCCGTGCTAATTAACAATAATTAACAGCACAATTAAGCACATAAATGGGGAAGCATAAAATAGGGCTAAAAATTTTCGAAATAATTTGGGCCTGAACTCAAATCCTCATTTAGAATATCCATACTCAAAATACTAGTTTAAATCTAAACTCATACAACAACAGGAAACAATAAATATTAAGTCAGATATAGATCCCCAATACATAAAACACAGGGCATGCCCTGGTTCAATACATAATACAAGTATAACTGGGACTCAAGGAAATGGGGATCGACCAGCTGAAGTTCCAGTCTGTCCAGCTTGGTTACCTGAAGACCCTGCAACTGGGCAACACAGACCCAAACAACAAAAGCAGGAAAAGAGAATACGAGGTCAATCCTCAGTACGAAGAGCCATCAAAACAGAAAATCATGCAACATGCTATAAATCAATGCTATGAAATGCATGAGAGCTGTCAAAAGAATCGATAATCAAGAACAGTGTATCAACTGGCAAATCATCACAGGCGAGCCTCTATACCACGCACGGTGTATCAACCGGGTAAATCATCGGTCCGTGATCATCGAGGCCCGTCAGCCTATATCACAGCTCGGTGGTACTTAGACACAACCAATCGGTCGGTCACCACTCCGATGATAGCGTTGGACCTCTCAGCCACGACTAATCAGTCTGCCTGTAACGCCCCAAAATCCATAGGACCACATTTATGCATTTTACTAATCTTTTGGGCCAATTTGGCAATTTTAAATGTTATGTGTCTGCTGATTTGTTGATATCAGCAAGTAACATGCGCTGCGGCTGGTTCCAGCAGGTGACTCTAAGGAGCGATGCACGAGCTGGATTTTAAATCGATTGGAAAATGTTTTAAGGAGGTGAAATGATTTCTTTAGGAGAAGGTTTGGTGTTTTATAAATTAAAATGATATGAAGGGAATTTTGCTAAATTTTAGAAGTGTGTCATGCTTGATGTTACAAGTAGCTTGCCACTAATCCCTTTCATATAAAAACCTGTTTTCAAAGTAAGATTTTCATCATTTGCAAAGAAAAGTTTTTAAGTGTTCTTCAAAGAAATTCCATATGATGCTTCCAGTATGTTTTCCAGAAAGTTATGAATGTTTTAAATGTACTGAGGATTCGAATTCATTTCAAGAAATGTTATGAATGTTCTTATCGCAGTAGTTGTAATATCAGAATTTGATAATTGTGTAATCTGTAGTTGCTGGTTGAATCATTGTAAAGTATGGTTTGATAGGCAACGGCTGATGGCATAGTTGTTGTTTTGATATTACGAATGTCGAGTCATGTTCCAGCAGCTGTATCTATTTGTTAAGATTCAGCAGCTGCATTGTTATAATGTTTACGAATGTTCTTCTTTCTGCTGTAATATCGGGATTTAATGGTTGTGTAATCAGTAGTTGCTAGTTGAATCAGTATAAAGTCTGTTTTAATAGGCGACGGCTGGTAGCGCAATTATTGTTTTGATATTACAATTGTCTTTTGTAAATTTCAGCAGATGCACTGTTCATCAGCAGGTGCATTCCTATTAATTCAGTAGTTGCAATATCTATTTTTCCTGCGACTGGTTGACACGCTACGACATCATTTCATTTAATTCATATCTTTCTAGTTGCGACTGGTTCTGTATGTTAGCGTTTTCTTATCTTGCGACTGGTTGTAGTGACTGGTTGTAGCGACTGGTTGTAGCGACTGGTTGTAGCGACCGGTTGCAGCGACTGGTTGTAGCGACTGGTTTATGTGCTAACGACGTCGCTTCACTTTACAATTGTTTAAAAGACCTCGCGATTGGATTCTTGTCTTGCGACTGATTCCTATTCGTTGCGACTGGTACTGTTCATTCAGCTGGTATTAGTCTTGCGACTGGTACTATTCCTTTGCGACTGGTTTTCTTTCAACCAGTTCCATTTTAACGATAAGTTTCCAGAGGTTGAATTCGATTCTCAGAGAAGTTTTAAAATGGGAAGCAAGTGTTTAAAATGATGGAACCCGATGATTTACAGAAATTTCAAGGAATATTTAAAGAAAGGATGGTTAAGGAACAAAAGTTATTTTAGATTATGGCATAAATAGTTACGGTCACCAAGGAGAAGGGTGAGCAGTTGTCTAGATGTCGACTGCCCTTTCATATGAGCTATATGCTAAAACTGATATCGGGAGTCATTTTGATCAAAGTGCAAATTGGACCACATAGAACTTATATGCCATGATCAACTGAAAATGATATTGAAATTAATGAGAAGCTGGGCTATCATCCCCTGTTTCTGCCATTGAATGTTTACTGAAATGTTTACGAAAATGACATTTTTTATTGAAGTTCCTTAACATATGTATTGAACAGAGGTCTGCCTGCGTTTTATGAAATTGTTACTACTCAGGTTTTACTTGCTGAGCCTTTAGGCTCACTAGCTTTTAAAATGGTGCAGGTACGATAACTGGTGGAGGAACAGCAGGTGAAACTTGAAACTAGCAGATGGGTGGCGTTGTGTTTATCCAAGGCCTACGTTTTCCGTGTCTTAGCTGTATCATTTTGATTTAGATTGTACTGTATTAGATCAGTAGCAGCGGTTGTATATTTACTTAGAATATCAGCTGTTGTAATCGCAATTGCAATTATCAATACAAACTGTTTTTCCGCAAATGTTTTTAGCACCTAGCGCGCAAGTTAGGTACCAGCTGGTCTTTGAAATTGTCGTTTGTTTGTTTCATTCTAGTTATAGGAAATACAGCCTATAGCGAATTATCATTTAGCCCTTCTTTTATTCGAAAATTTTTATTTACCCAATTCTCGTGGCCCCGTTGGGTTCGGGCGTCACACTGCCGGTCACAACGTGGCTTTATCTCAGGTCATCAATCAATCTGTCAATCAGGCTCAAGATGTATGCATGAATGCCATTCAATAATCGATTCTCAATGCATACACAACCATACGTGAAAACAGAATATACTCAACAATTCATCAAACTGTTACACGTAAAATCACAGAATCAATCCAACAGATTTCATAATATGAAATACAGCCATGTCCACGCTCAAAGCTGTTAGAGTTGCTCCAATTCGTACCTTCAAGTCTCAGTTAAATCTCAACAAATCTCACCAGCCACGGCAAACTCATGGCCTAAGCAAAATAGGTTCCTCCTGGCTTCGGCAACCACGCCAGGAAGCTCCTGGGCCACAAATTCAAAAGCTGCAACGACACAAGAGAACCAAATCTTCAAAAATCACGATGCTACACGAACTCGACAGCCACTCCGTGATCCTCTCCCAGGTCGATACAAACCTCCTAGTTGGTATAAATCTAAAGAGCAACTCAAGGAGAATCCAGTGCCACCAATCTCGTTCAAAACAACGGCTGAAATCACCGGAAATCTACCGGAGAAAAGTTTGGGTGAACAGTAGCTATCGAGGGTTTCGAATATTGGGATAAGAAATATCGGGTAGAAAAATAATCTAAGTGTCGCTCAACACTTATCCATATAAATCTCCATACAACAGCTGCTATTTCCCCTAAATCAGGCGTCGGATAATGCTACAGTAGAATTCTTACAACTGAATTCAACGTTTCTTCTCAACGAGAACAGCCGACTCCAACAGACGTTGCACTTCAAGTACACAACATCAAACGACGCCGTACCAACTAATCGAAACGACGCCGCAGTGCTCCAACAGCTGAGGACAAATCTCTCGCGCAACGACCAACAGCTGAGCAACTAACTAACTCAAACGACGTCGAAGAGGGACACGTCACCATCGCTGTCAACAGCTGATCAAACCAACGCCTGGTCATAACAACGCACAGATCCCTCTCCAGCTGATGACCAACATAACCAACAGCTGACACATTGCGTTACACCCCAAAACGATTTCGTTCCAACCTATCCAAACGACGTAGTTTCGATACCCGCTAAGAAACACGTTAGCGAAACCAACAGCTGGTTCCTGTTACACACTCACTGCTGAGTTGACGAGCGTTGACATTTGATTACGCCACTGTTGAATACCAACAGCTGAATGCTCGCGCAACTCACTGCTGTCTTCTACGCTAATCCAAAATGACGACGTTACGACGCCCGCTACTGAAAATGCGCTAGGCAAAATTCGATGCTGATCTCACCCGAGAACCAGCAACTCACAGCTGATCAACTCTAAACCAAATCTGAACACCCAGAATTCACAATTCCGTGACAATTTTAATCCAAAAGCTGATTAGCCATTAAATTATACTTAATAGAATTTCTAGTCCTCACAAGAAGGATGATCTGGAATCAATATCTTGGACAGGCTCAATAAAGGCGCAAAGAGGGGCAAGGTCATCAATGAAAGGCCTTTGAGGCTGCAGTTCCCATTTGCAAGAATCAACTGGCCTCGTAATGGGTCTCCAAAAATCAGCCCCTTCATCGATCAGCCAAGAGCCATCAACCAAAATCATTGCCCGAATCCAGCAAGTACAGAAAATAGTTTGATGGTTTCTGGGAATAAAGAATCCTCGATCAATGGTGGCTCCCTCAAACAGATGTGAATTGGACGGACGTGTCCACTCCAGCTTATGCTCCTTCATTTACCTCAAAACGTTTAAAAGCCGAATCAGTTGGTCAGCGGTATCAAATTTTGATTTTAAAAACAACACCCATGTGAATTTTGTAAAATCATCAACGACAACCAGGTGTAATTCGTTCCCCCTAAGCTCGTTACGGAAATAGGATCAAAAAGATCCATATGTAAAAGCTCTAGGCTTCGGGAAGAACGTTTACTGCCTTTCTTTTTAAAAGTAGAACGGATTTTTTTACCAAGCTGGCATGCGGCAGAGATCTTGTCCTTAGAAAAATTGATTTTGGGATACCAGAAACCAGTTCATGCTGACTCAATTTGGCAAGCGTTTTGAAGTTAAGATGGTTCATTCGCTGATGCCACAACCAGCTCTTAGAGGAGTCAGCTGCAAGTCATATCTGTTCAGATCCCATTTGCTCTGACCAATTGATAATGTAGGTATTCCCCGATCTTTTGCCTACCAATACAGTCAGACCATCTGGACTCTGAACTGTGCAAGTGTGATTTTGAAAGCTAACTGTGTAACCCTTGTCACACAGCTGACTTATACTAATTAAATTATAGCACAGGTTCTCAACGACTAAAATATCAGATATTGAAATGTTACCGTGGGTAAGCTTAACCTTACCCACAGTGTTACCATGTGAGTTATCACCAAAAACGATTTTGCTCCTTTTTGAGATGTCACATCTGATAACAGATTTGGGTTTCCTGTCATGTGACGTGCACAGCAGCTATCCAGGTACCATATGATTGACTCTTCTCCAGCTTTGTACATGTTATCCTGCAATCACAAAAACAGATTTTGGTACCCAATTTTACTTGGGTCCAGATCGGATTACCCCTTTCGGGACCCATACTTGAATTACCTTAAAAGTTTTCCCAGTATGAAAGTCCATAAGGGTGTGTGAAGAAATATGGTGAGATTTGTTGAGCTTTGGCTTAGTATGTGGACCATTCAGATCTCGTCGGGGCTGAACCTTTCTCCAAACAGAGTTGACCTTCGTCAAACTCCACCTGGGCTGGTGAGGAGCAGACGACTTAGAGCCAGCTTTCGCTTTCTCTTTATCAAGTCTGTTCTTTAACCAGCTTGGTTTAGAATTCTCAGGTCTGATATATCCGATGCCAGCTTTGCCTTTTTGGTTCAGTTTCCCAAAGGTCTGGTCATCATACCTTGTCGACTCATAAGCATTGTGTATCACATTGGCTTTGACAAAATTCATCTTTTTTAACTTGCCATACACCAGATCTGATTGAGTACTCGTTCCCTCAGAGCTGCTTTCTTCAACGTTGAAACCTAAGCCAGTTCTATCATTCGGTGGCTTCTGAGTCTCCTGCAGCTTGTTCAGGGAGGCGGAAGACTTGGTCCAGGAGCTCATTACATCTTTTAACCTTTCGTTTTCAGATCTGAGCTCGCTAGACTTATTTCTCAAGGATTCATTTTCCATCATCATCTTACTCAGCTTAGTCTTTAAACTGTTAGTATCCTCAGGCTGAGCAGGGCTTGATTCTACTGAACTATTTTTCAGACCTTTGTTTTCTGCTTTGATTTCCTCAAATGTCTCTGAGAGTTTCCGGTACTCATAGACCATCTCATTTAGTGCAGTGATTAGGTCTTCACGTGTAAATTCAGAGTTGGAAAAGTCAAATACCTCGTCATCCGAAGGTTGATTAGCCATCAGACAGTGAACTTCCTCCTGTTCACTATCGCTAGATGAGAAGCTTCTTGATGAGGAATCGGAATCTGAATCCGCCCATTTTTTGTGGCTTTCTTCTGCAACAAGTACTTTACGATCATTTCTTCTAGTTGGCCTTTTGTCAGATCTGTTTCTCCTTTCCTTGGATCTCCTATCATCCTTCTTAGATCGGTCATCCTTCTTGCTTTCATCCTTCTTTGGCCTGTTGCAATCTGCTTCAAAGTGACCTGGACGACCATAGTTATAACAATTCATGTCAGTTGAAATATTTTCAGATTTGTTTGCATTATTATAAGAGAAGGAAGGGTTATAGGATTTTATCAGGTATTTCCCAAACTCAAAATGTTGACTAACACGTGTCACTTCCTCGTTCAATCTCACGCTAATCGCAACATCTGCCAGCAGCGACTTCAAACTCCGAAACCAAAACCAGAAGCTCTCCTTGCGTCACGCTGACGTCATCTCTGCTGATTCCAAATCCACCAGCAGCGAGCTACAGTAAGGTTGACCTGCGTTAACTCCGCTACAGTAGCGTACTGTTAACAGCTTTGCACCAAAAATCGCTACGATCGGAAATTCCCAAAACTTAACGCAACATTCAAAAATCGGCAGGAACCTCAAAATCTACGTGATTAATCCCCAAATCAAATCAATTAATCACTAATCTAAATTCTCAATCCTCACATTACCGACTCACAAGTGTTGTGTATCACACTGGCTTTGACAAAATTAATCTTTTTGAACTTGTCAATACCAGATTTGACCTAGTACAGGTTTCTCCAGAGTGCTTTCTTAACCATCGAAACCTAAGCCAGATTTATCATTTAACGGCTTTTGAGTTTCATGCAGCTTGCTTAGAGAAACAGAAGACTGGGTCCAGGAGCTTATCACCAGATTTAACCTTTCGTTTTCAGATTCGAGCTCACAGGATCTTAATCTCAACGATTCATTCTCAGACTTCAGCTTACTTAACTCGGTTTGTAAACTGTCAGTTTCCCCAAGTTGAGCGGTGCTTGGTTCTACTGAACTATTTTTCAAACCATTGTTTTCAGCCTTGACTTCCTCGAATGTTTGAGAAAGCTTTCTGTACTCATAGACCATTTCATTGAGTGCGTTAATTAGGTCCTCTCGTGTGAATTCAGTGTTTGAGAAATCAAATACCTCGTCATCCAAAGGTTGATTAGCCATCAGGCAGTGAACTTCCTCCTATTCACTATCGCTAGATGAGGAGCTGCTTGATGAGGAATAGGAATCTGAATCCGCCAAATTTTTGTTGCTTTCTTCTGCAAGAACTTTACGATCATTCTTCTAGTTGGCCTTTTGTCAGTTCTGGTTCTCCTTTTTTCCTTGGATCTCTATAATCTTTCTTGGATCGGTCATCCTTTCTCGTGTGAATTCAGTGTTTGAGAAATCAAATACCTCGTCATCCAAAGGTTGATTAGCCATCAGGCAGTGAACTTCCTCCTATTCACTATCGCTAGATGAGGAGCTGCTTGATGAGGAATAGGAATCTGAATCCGCCAAATTTTTGTTGCTTTCTTCTGCAAGAACTTTACGATCATTCTTCTAGTTGGCCTTTTGTTAGTTCTGGTTCTCCTTTTTTCCTTGGATCTTCTATAATCTTTCTTGGATCGGTCATTCTTCTTGCTTTTATCCTTCTTTGGCCTGTTGCTGTCTGCAGCAAAGTGCCCTGGACTGTGAAACCCGAAAAAAAAAAATCGGGTCGGTCAAAACAGATCTCTTGGAGAGAGATATGTTTACGTTGGCACGCGAGTGCGCGAAGAGAGATCTGCTTGCGTGGCGCGCGGGTGCACGACGAGAGATCTATTGGAGCAGCGATGAACGCTGGTATGAGCGCTGGTATGTTGGAGCGGCGATGAACGCTGATAGTATTTCAGATATGAGGCAACACAACGACGTGTTGAGAGAGGTCTGATTTGCAACAGGCGTCGTCGTTTTGTATAATTGGCGCGACGTCGTTTGCCGTTGTGCGCTAGAAGGAAGAAGAGAGATCTTATGTGCAACATCTAAGCCAGAAAACGTGTCATCGCTGAGGCCAGATTCGAGCGACCCTGCCTTAGCGAGAGATCTGATCGGTGACGACGTAGAATTTAGACTTCACTACACGCGAATTCAGATTTCACATATGAAAATCAGATTTCTCTCGTAATTTCCTCAAATCAATCAAATTCAGATGCCTCCGACCGAACGCAGACCTCTCCAACCAGATGCCTTCAAAATCAGATTTCACCATTAAAAATTCAGATTTCACAACGCAGAAGTCAGATTTCTCGACGCGAATCCAGATTCCACAGAAAGCTGGAAACCCTCAATCGTGCAGATTTCATCGTTGAGAAATTCAGATTTCTCCGATTGAAGTCAGACTTCTCCAAATTCAGATTCCTCCACGAAAATTCGGACTTCACATCGAAAATCCAGATTTTTGCTCACGAATCTCGACAGTCGCTACACAGGTCAGATTTCACGAGTTTTAACTGTCAATTTAAGAGGATTAATGGCCGATTAAACCTCTTATTCAAGGGCTTAAATCTTGCACTCGTAACAGTCGATGTAATGGCAATAAAGTCAGAGATTTAAGGCCGTAAATGATAGACCTTTGATTCCCCATTCTCTACACCTATAAATACCCGATTGTGATTGCAGAAATCACACACCATTCGAAAATCCCTCAGTAAGAAAAGCAGCAAACTCACGTTGAAATCCTGTAGAAAATCTGCCAGATTTCACCCTGCGTAAGTTATGATCCAGCGTGTGCGAGACTTAGCAAAATTCGTGCAACCGATTTACTGCCAGACTTCGTTCAAACAGCAGGGTTTGTGCTACCAGATTTCACACCAGATTTCATCCGAAAATTCAGATTTCTGTAAGTGGGTTTTTGCTAAGTAATATATTCGATTGATATTATAAATATTATTCTTATTAAAGTTTCAGTTTTGAACCTACTATTCGAACTCTTTTCAATTCAGATTTCTGCTACGTTCAAACTCTGTTTTGCACTGATTTTACTGTCGTAATATGGGTCTATGGAATATTCCGCACTCTGGGTTACTTGATGTAACCACGTGGGCCTCGACCCCTTAGAGGAGTAAAAATTAGGGACTGATCAGTAAACCATAGACACGAAGTAATTATCAGTGCTATCTGCCATGCTTCTGTTATGTTCTGTTAAGTTCTGTTAAGCCTTGTTGAGCTCTGTTTTGCTCTGTTTATGCTCTGTTATGCTATGTTATGATCTGTTATACTCCTGTGCTGAGATCTGTTATCTCAGTATATTTATATGAATATTTGTTATGCTCGAATGGTATCCCCCACTTGCTGAGTGTTTCCCCAAAAACTCACCCCTTACTTCTCCACCCAGATAATAATAAAGAGCAGGTAGAAGAAAAAGAACAAGAGCTGTTCTGGGCCTGGTGAAGATTCAGTTTCTGTTGATGTACTTATTTTTCGCTTCCGCAATTTCTCCGATATTATTGTAAATTACATATTTTTTGCTTCCTCACTCTGTTATTCAGACTCCAATTTTCAGATGTAAAAACGATTATATTTCGATTTTTAATAGATTGGTTTGAGCTATGCTATGATGGCTTAATATTTCACAATTATATAATTGTTTAGATTGCCGATGTCATGAGTCTCGGTCTCGGGGCGTGACATGGACGACCACAGTTATAACAATTCATATCAATTGAAATATTTTCAGATTTGTTTGCATTATGAGAAAGAAGGGTTATAGGATCTTCTCAGGAATTTCCCAAACTTCTTGACGAAGAGGGACATTGCATCATTACTTAGTTGTTCGGCAGATTTGCTAGTGTTTGGAGAGAACTGTTCAGATGTTGTTGCTGCCAAAGCTTTAGTTGGTTGAGAAGTCAACGGTCCTGCCTCAGATCTGGTTTCTAACTCAAATTCATACGCCTTCAGGTTCGCAAACAGATCATGAAGCTCCAACTTGTTTAGATCCTTGGACTCCCGCATAGCCATTGTCTTGACATCGCACTCCCTGGGCAACGTTGGCATCACTTTAAGTGCTAACTCTCGGTTGTTGTATTCCTTGCCCAAGCTTGTTAGCTCGATCACCACAGCACTAAAATGCTCATCGAACTCCTCCATTGTTTCTCCGTCTCGCATCTTCATGGACTCGTACTTCTGCTGGGCTACAGTTAGTTTGTTTTCCTTCGTTTCGTCATTGCCCTCACAGATCTGAATTAGCTTTTCCCAAATCTCCTTTGCTGTGGCACAGGTTTTGATTTTACTGAACATGTTTTTGTCCAGCGTCTTATACAGAATATCTCTGGCCACATTGTCCAAGTTCAATTTCTTCTTCTCCTCAGTAGTGTGTTCATATCTTCTCTTTTCTACCCATTCCGGTGCTCCAGCAGATATGGCTATAGCAGTGTTTCCCTTCATTATCTTTATGGGTCCATCTGTAATGACTGACCACATATCATCATCTTGTGCTGCCAAGTGCGCTTGCATTCTTATCTTCCAATCATCATAGTCTTCCTTCGAAAACATAGGAATTTTGTTATGTGAGGTAGACATATTGAAATATATAAATCGTAAACAACAAACTGTTCAATAACTGAGATGCGCAATCTCTGATACCAATTGATAGGATCAATATAGATCGAAAACAGCCCTAGGAGTTCAGAAGGGGGGTTGAATGAACTCCTTTGGATTTTTATTTTTCGAAACCTTAAAACAATTTTACAAGCACCTCGCTTAACTCAGATTTGAGTTACCAGATCTGAGGTATCTCAGTTTAAATCTGATTTCTCGACTAACAATAATTATGCGGAAATAAGTCGATTGATCAGTAAATAGTATAAGTAAATAGATGCAGTAAGTAAAAGTATAAGGAGCAGAGATTTGTTTCTTGAAATTCGGATATCAAATCCTACGTCTCCCCTTCTTCCTTTGCAGGAAGGTTTCACTAAAAGACTTTGATGAATACAGACACTGTAGACACCCGGTCACTGAACCTTGCTCCAAGTGAACTCCTAGCAATCACCAATTACACACAGATACAACTGCTGAATACAATCGACGAAATTTCTCAAACGGCTTCACTTAGCACGTTTGTTACAGACTCAAAACTGAATGATACAAATAAATATGATATAGTGAGTACTGTAAATCTTCTGGTTCTTTTATCAACAAGAACTGTTTATGTAGCGCCCCAAAATCCATAGGACCATAATTTCTAATCCTTTTTTCAAGGACCCTTTTGAAATTTCAGATTTCAGCTTATTCGTTTGTTTGTAAGCTGGTTTCTTATTTTCAAATTTTTGACAGGAGGCAGAGGTCTGAGCAGGTGTCGCCCCGAGCACAAACCGAGAGATTTTTCAGATTTTGCAAATAAAATAATTTTGGATGGGATATGGCTCTTTCCGACTTGAGTAACACTTTTACAAATTCAAATAGTGACAGGGGACTTTTAACAAAATTTTGAGAAGTAAGCATGGTACACCATGCCTACTCGAGTGTTTTTCCCCTGACAACCACCAACTCCCATGCCTATTTTCCTTATGAAATATAAGTTCCATTATTTGCAAGAAACTCTCATTTTCATCTAAAACAAGTGGAGCTCGTCGTTGTGCTTGAGGAGATTTGCAGTGGTGACCTGCTGTGCTCTGTGTTCCCAGTATTAAGGCAAGTAAATCTGATTCTTGCTACGCCATGAAAGCATATATTGATTCCTTTCAGTTCTATGATTGCTTGCCTGAGTTATGTTCAGTTTCAGTTATTGTTAATGCCTCTGTTGGTTTTGAAAAATATGTATGTTGTTTCGGGCTCACAGTTAGTTTCCGTCGGAAACTCAAAATGTACTTTACGCAAAAGATGTTGTTTACATTGCTGAGCATGACAGATTCCAGTTCAATGTATAGTCACAAAGTTCTTCTTCTGGTGAATGGCAGTGTTTGAACTTGAATCCCAGTAATCGGTGATGCTGGTCGAATCGGGATGTTGTTCTGGTTTGATAAGCAGAACTGGTATCTCTGGTTGTCGTTCGTAATACTGCAGCACTAGTTCCATAGCCAGATTTCTGTTTCGTATATTAGCAACCATATTTCACAGTAACACATGTTTTTATAACATTATCCAGTTTTGCTTCATATCCAAGTTTGTTCAGATTTCATGTATCGACCATTTTACCTTTGTGTTGACATCTGTGTTGACCCACCCAATTCGTTGACATCTGAATTGACCAATCCAGTTGTATTGACATCTGAACGACCTTGTGTACAGTGTTGTCTACGTTGACATATGAGTTGACCAACCCAATTCGTTGACATCTGAGTTGACCGATGCCAAAATCTGTTGTTACTTCTATACACTATTATTTCATAGACAGATATCTGTTTCTAAACGCTATCCTCTGGCAACATCTGAATCCCTCGCTAGCGACAACATTTACACTCTTTGTTTGAATCCCTTGCCAGGACCGTTGTTTGAAAAACATCGCGAAACAATGGGACTACGTTTGATAAGTAGTTGGCTTTAGGGCAAGTGGGAGATTGTTAGAGTAGATGCCCAACTAGCCAACTTGTGGCGTGTGGGTTTTATTGACTCTTTGTATAACGATCTTTATTTATGAAATTCGTATTTCTTTATGGCATTCTTTATCTTCATTATTGATTTATAATGTTAACAATTGTGTTGGATAAAGACCTAGAATGCACACTAGTGTATGTTAGATGTGATAGTGGATATGATGGCTATCATGAAACACATCTAATAGTCACTGTGTATTCTGAATTCGTTCCTAGTCGATTGGGCCGTCAAAATGAGGATAAGGCCGCCCGAGCTCGAGACTAGCATCTGCGATGCGAAGTACCACGTTTCATTGGTAGGGAACATTGTGATGTTCTGATCATGCAGATGGATAGTGACCTGGTCGTTCGGACTTTCCAAGTGGTTACCATTTGTCGAGTGGATAAGTCCGAGGTCTTGGTTGTACAGATTAGTCCTCACTACTCGAAACGTCATTGAGACTCTACATGATAGGTGCCTCACTTTGACCCGTTTACCGACTCAGTTGGGGTCTTAGGTGGCGGGATTGGGTGAGGTCCCGATGCATGTAGGAGTCGATGCTTCGTTGTTGAGGATTCACCGCTCGCCTTTTGTGCGTGGATATCCTATGCTATCTGAGGAGATAATAGTGTGATGAATCTCTGGCCAGAGTACTAGATGTGTTTTGGGTAAATGGGTTTACCTAGTAACACACGCGATGCCACTATTTGATCTCCAAGATGTATGCATGGTTATGGATCTCTAGCGACTCTCGATTTACAAATGGTCGTTGATCTGATCGGGATATATGTGTTGAAAGGACCGTACTGTACGCTAACCACGACCGACTAGTTCTTGCAGGCACTATCAGTGATACATAGGGGATCATGGGGCGATGTTTCTAGGCGCTTTACCATGATCCGATGGGTCAGTCCGAAATTGTGATTTCGGAGTCGCAATTGTTGTGGGCCCACGGCTAGCTGTATCCCTGAACCATTGAGGGTCACACAAGTACTGGTTTCACGATTCCCGCACGGAAACTGAGCTCAATGTGTTGAGCATAAGAGGATGAATTTAGGGAGTACGACTTCCTAAAAGTCAACAGGGGTCAAATTGCAATTTCCCTAAAGTTTGGGCTAGTTTGACTATCCTTGAAACTTGGAGGGGCTAAACTGCAATTTTGGACTAGGTGGTATGAAAAATTATTTTCGCATCATAATACTCAGTTTTGTGAACTGAGGAGATCGGTCCGATCTGATCGGCAATCTGAATTATGATGAAGCCACGGTGATGGAAATGAATCGAATGTTCATATGGGACTGGGCCTGACCCAGGTCCATTGGGCCGGTTCAAGCCCATCATAAGTCTACTTATACTAGACCTAGGGCTATATGGGAGACACACTTGCATCACAAACCCTACACACTAGCCGCCCCCTCCCTCTCCACAACTCCTCTCGGCCGCCGCCCTTACGCCGCCCGTCGCCCGCCGCCGTACGCCGCCTGTCGTGGTTGGACTCGTTCCGACCACCTCGATGAGGAGATTCCGTTCGTGGAAAATTCGTCAGCTCTTCTAGTGCAGACTGGCGAAGGAGTCGTGTTTCCAGTCGTGGACCGGATTCGGAGAACTACCGTCGCCTACCGTTGAAGTGCCAGTTTCCCTATGAAACTGGTCGGAGCCAGGCGCCTAGACGCCAGCAATGTAACGCTCTAAAACATCCTATGAATGTTTTATTGCCTTTAATTGTTATGTATTGACCGTTCCCGGTGCAAAATTTTAAATCTTTTGCTGCGCCCCGGGAAACGGGATCTGGATCTGCCGCTGTGCCTGTTGGCGACAATGGCGGATCCGGATCCCGTTTCCCGGGGGACACAGCGAAGTTAAATTTTTGCCTTGAGATACGTTCAATACATTAAAACTAATCAATAAACCATTCATAGGGCGTTTATCGATTGTTACCTTGCTGGCGTCTAGGCGCCTGGCTCCAACCAGATTCACAAGGAATTCTGGCTCTTGAAAGGTAGGCGGCGGTAGATCCTCCTAATCAGGTTCACGACCGGAAACAAGAATCCTCCGTCAGTCTGCACTAGAAGAGCTGACGGATTTTGCCACGGACGGAATCTCCTCGAAACGGTGATCGAAACAAGTCCGATCACGAGGC
>KV012511.1:45120-57596 GCA_001598015.1 Dorcoceras hygrometricum | reverse complement strand
GAACATCACAATGTTCCCTACCAATGAAACATGGTACTTCGCATCGCAGATACTAGTCTCGAACTCGGGCGGCCTTATCCTCGTTTTGACGGCCCCATCGACTAGGAACATGTTCAGAATACACAGCGACTATTAGATGTGTTTCATGATAGCCGTCATACCCACTATCACATCTAACATACGCTTTAGTGTAATCTAGGTCTTTACTCAACACAATTGTAAATCATTACACACATAATGAAAGTAAAGAATGCCATATAAAAGAATGCGAATATCATATATAAAGATCGTTTGTACAAGAGTCAATAAAACCCACACGCCAAAAGTTGGCTAGTTGGGCATCTACTCTAACAAAAGCATCGCAGGCTGGGTCTTCCTACTCAAAGCATCTGCTACTGAGTTCATCCTCCCAGGATGATACTGAATCTCACAGTTAAAGTCCTTGAGCAATTCCATCCATCGTCGTTACCTCATATTCAGATCAGACTGCGTGAAGATATATTTCAGGCTATTGTGGTCGGTGTACACCACAAATTCTTCACCATAAAGATAATGTCGTCAAATCTTCAAGGCAAACACTATCGCAGCCAACTCCAAATCATGAACAGGGTACCTCGTCTCGTGAGGCTTCAACTGTCGAGATGCATAGGCAATCACGTACCCGTTCTGCATCAAAACACATCCCAAACCATTGAGAGTAGCGTCGGAGCACACAACAAATCCTTCGGATCCAGACGGTATATCCAAGACAGGAGCAGTAGTCAACTTCTTCTTCAACGTCTGAAAACTGAACTCGCACTCGTCAGTCCAAACAAACTTCTTATCCTTCTGAGTCAACTGAGTCAAAGGCCTGGTTATCGAAGAGAACTTCTCGATAAAACGTCTGTAATAGCCAGCCAATCCCAAGAAGCTGCGGATCTCAGAAACATTCCTAGGTCTCTCCCAGTTAAGAACTGCTTCGACCTTGCTCGGATCTACCGAAATCCCTTGGCTGAAATCACGTGACCCAAAAAGATAATCCGATCAAGCCAGAATTCGCACTTGCTGAACTTGGCATACAACTGCGAGTCTCTCAACCTCTGCAACACCAATCTGAGATGCTCCTTATGCTCTCTCATGCTCCTCGAGTACACTAGGATGTCATCTATGAAGACGATCATGAACCAATCGAGTACTCGCTAAAGACGCGATTAATCAAATCCATGAAAACATCTCGGGCATCTGTCAACCCAAACGGCATGACCAGAAACTCATAATGCCCATAACGAGTCTGGAAAGCTGTCTTCGCCACATCAGCGTCCCTAATCCGCAACTGGTGATAACCAGAGCGCAAATCAATCTTCGATTAAACGACCGATCCCTGCAACTGATCGAACAAGTCATCAATCCTCGGAAAAGGATACTTGTTCTTCACCGTCGACTTATTCAACTGTCGGAAGTCCACGCACATCCTCATAGACCCATCCTTATTCTTCACAAAAAGACTCGGAGCTCCCCAAGGTGACATACTCGGTTTGATGAAGCCTTTCTCCAAGAGATCTCTCAACTGATCCTTCAACTCTTTCAACTCTGCTGGCACCAACCGGTAAGGAGCTCTAGAAATTGGGGCGGTATCGGGCACCGAATCGATGCTGAAATAGATCTCTCGTCTTGGAGGGAATCCAGGAATCTCATCTGGAAACACGTCGGGAAACTCACGTACAATTGGAATATCGCTCAACTCCAGTCGCTGCTCTTGGGAAACATCACGTGCGTAAATCATGAATCCAACATTATCCAGTGATAGCAGGCTAAACATCTCCATGGCAGATACCAGTGGAAACTTCAAGCGTGAATCAGCACTGTAGAACTCCCACCTCTCACCCGAGTCAGGGCGAAATCTCACCACACATTGAAAACAGTTAACAGTAGCCTTATAGCTAGACAATACGTCCATCCCCAAGATGCAATCAAAATCTCTTTTTCCCAAAACAATCAGATTGGACACCAAAACGTGCTCATCAAATCGAAGCACACAATCCAACACCACTTCACGGGACCACAGATTCACACCAGCAGGGGTAGACACGGAAACAACATCACACACGTTGGACTCCTCTTGCTAGGCGCGTAGTTCTATACCTCTTTAGAAGGATTTGGAGGAGTTGGAAGAGGATCGCAGGATCGCTAAGACATCTCCCTTGTGTAGTTTGCTAGCATAAGCGTCCCCTGCCGTGCTGATAAATCGTTGGGTTAAGTAAAGATGCTACCTTTAAGCTTTGTTAGAGCTTTTTGTTGAGTTAGGAAGGTAGATAAGCGCTGGTGGAGTTGTAGCTCCCAGCTGCTGTTGTTTTATGTTTCGTTCTTTGAGCAGTAGCTTGTGTTGGCTTAGCAGGTGACAGATCTGTGTTGCTCGGACTTGATTGTAGCAGTTGTGTGTGGTACTTGTAGCTCAGAAGTTAAGGTAAGGATTTGAGCTTGTTATAGCTTGGGATTGGCGTGGGATATTATGTGAGATTGCTGGTATGCTTGCTGCGTATTCTGTGTTAATCAGTCGTTGCCTACATGCATTAATTCACGTCATTTCATATCTTGCTGCATTGTGCTTTGTTTTTACTGCTGTTCTGATCTTACCAGGATGCGAGGGCGAGCGGCAATACCGCACTCTCATCTCCCTGCTGGTCTATTAGCCCTCATGCGCCGAGTGGTTAACTACCACAGTTCATGGGTTGGGTAACAGCAGGTTGGGTTGTTGTTGCATCTGGTATTCGGGTGTGGTGTAAAGATGAGCGGGTAATTCCCGTGTGCTTGTACACACACCAGTGGCCACCATTCTTCGCAGAATATTTTGTCAGCTGTTGAATTCTTTGGCCCTTGTTCAGTTGTAGCCTCCGGTTGTTGCATTGTTTCTTCATGCATAGCATCTGCATCTTATCTTTTGCTATTCATAGCTGTTTTCAGTTGCTCTCCGTACTGGGGTTTAACCCCTAGGTCCCTCTGGAGCTGTTGTGTTTGTTTGCCTAACTGTTGTTCAGGTTTTCTAGGATTTGTAGGTGGTCGAGGTTATGATCCAGCTGGTGGTGCCCCAGGAGGTGGTTAGAGTGTCCCAGTTATATATAGTATTTATATGCACTGGTATCACTTTGGGTGGGATGTCCCGGGTGATACTTAGTCTTATATAGCTAGTAGTCTTTCAGTACTTGTGTTGTTTCCAGCCGTTGGGCAGTTGTTGTACTTGACTATTTGTGCTGTTGTGTATTTATAAAACTGGGATTAGTTTGAGTATCTTGTATTTAAATTATGTTATCTTTCAGTCAGGCCAAAAGCAAAAATTTTAACCACTTTTTAGTTGCTTCCGCTTGTGTTTGCGTGGTTTACTCTGATGTGAGCATGAGGCCTGACACTCTTGGCTGAGGGTCACGAGAGTGGGTTTGTACAAGAGTTGTATAAATCAAAGCCTTCTAGTGAAATCCTTCCCGTCGTGGAAGAAGGGGAGACGTAGGAGAAATTGCTCCGAACTTCCTGAAACAACTCACTTGTTCTTACTACCTTTATCTCTATTCTTTGATTAAATTGTTCAGCTGCTTGAATCGCGTTTCTTCCGCATAAAATAACTTTATTACGTGAGACAACAACATCACTGAGAAAGCCTTCCAGCTGGTAATTCGGGTGGAAGTTGGCTTTGAGCTGCAAAACCTTTTCAAAATAAACTGTTTGTTTAAAATTACCAAAGGAGTTCATTCACCCCCCCTGAACTCTCAAGCACTCTTTTCGATCCTAACATAGGCCATACACAAGTTTATGTTGCTAGATTTTTCCCATGATTCACATTGGTAAACATGACCTTATATCAAAATACATTAAGTGATAATCATGTTTATTTATTTATTTTCTACAGTACAACCAGATAATATTTCTAATAAGCATTGTGATATTCCTGAACTTAAGGGTGATAATTACAAAATCTGGAAAGAAAGATTTCTTTTTCATCTATAGTGGATGGACATTACTTATGCCATAAGGAAAGACGAACACACCGCTATTAATGAATTCATTGAACCAGATGAGGTTGATCTTTATGAGAAGTGGGAGCGATCTGATTGCCTCTGCATTATTTTCATAAATATGAAAATCTATGATGGTATTCGTGGTTCGATTGAGGGGCATGACAAAGTCGAGAACCTACTTAAGGAAATTGATGAACAATTTGGAAATTCAGATAAGGCTCCCTTCATGAAATAGTAGGCTCGTTAGCATCCTTAACTCAAGGGAAGGTAGCGCCTTACTGAATTCCTTCATATGATTCAGGAATGCTCGGCGCGGTAGCTCATTAGCTCATTAGAAGGTAGATCCTGTACTCATAGGACTCACCAGGATCGTATAGCTCATAGCTACAAGAAGGTAGACCCTTACTCTATTCCCTTACCTGACTCGAAAATAGACGGGTCGTTAGCTCCTTCGCATGCCCGACTAATAGTGGAAGTTTAAAATTTTTATTGACCGCCGTGAACTTTTCACGGCGGTCCAGCATGCTCGTACGTTATGGCTAATAGAAACTAGAACAACATATATAAGGTGTTTAGATCTTGTTACCTTGCTTATAGCGCCTGGCTCCAACCAGTTCGGTTTTTACACTGATATGGCCCTTTGATTGGTTGGATCATGAATGGTACCCTAATCAACTCCACGACCGAATTCTGTGATCCCTCTACAAACTTTCACTAGAAAGAGTGAGTTTCGCATAAAGATCTCTAATCTACCGTGATGAACGCATGAGGCGGTGACCAAACTCCAGAAAGGAAAGGGGCAGTGCATGTCGTGTGAGAAGGAGGAGTGCTAGTGGCCGTCATAGTGCTTCAAAAGAGCGACCTCGGTGGCAATGGCGGTGGCGCACTAGGCCGGCTTAGGCTAGGGTTTGTGGAGGGGAGGCTAGGGCACAAATCTTGTGCAAGACAAATTTTTATGTTATGTTGTTGTAGTATATTTCAATGAACCATAATATGTCATATTTATAGGAGAAAAATTCTATGAACTCCAGAAAAATCTAGATATAGGACTCCACGAAAAGCTAGTTAGAGTCCATCACCATGGTATAATCTCAATCCCCGATCAATGATTAGTTATCATTGATAATCTCAGTATATGAAACTGTTTATTACGATGCAAAATAAAATTCCTCAACCACCAATTCTAAATGGCGGCTTCACTCTCCACCACTGATTTCATACTCCCAAGCTCCCTACTATCATACTCAACACCTTGAGTCTCATGTCTATACGGAAATTAGGAAATCAGTACTGTGTGACCCTCAATGGTTCATGGATACAGCTACCATTGGATCACAACTCCATATGATTCGGAGAACACATTCTCCGACTTACCCATCGAACCATGGTAAATCAAGCAACATCGCTCCATGATTTCCTAGGTATCACTGATAGGGCCTGCAAGAACCAATTGGTAATTGTTAGCGTATAGTACAGTTCCGTCAGCTCAAATATCCCGATCGAATCAAATACCACTAGTGAATTGAGAATCGTTAATGATTCGATAGCTACGAAATACATATCGCATCTGGAACAAAGGAAACCATTTACCCTAAATCACATCTGGTTATTTTTCAACTATCATCTCATCATGTTACATTGATATCCAAACATTTAAGCGAGTGGTGAATCCTCAACAACCAAGTATCAACTTTTATATGCATCATAAACTTACCCAATCCCACCACCTGATGACCCTCATGGATTCGGTAAATGAATCAAGTGAGACACTAGCATGTAGAGTCTCCATGATGTTTCGAGTAATAAGGACAAATCATATTCAACAAAAACTTTGGACCTAATCCATTCAAAAATAACCATTTGGAAAGTCCGAATGAGGGTGGTTTGCTAGTTCACCAAGTGACTATCCATCAGTATGCTTAGAACATCTCCATGTTTCCTATCAATGAAACGTGGTACTCAGTACCACAATTTCTAGTCTCAAACTCGAGCACCCTTATCCTTGTTGTGGGTGAACCAATCAAATAAGAACCCATTAGAATATACAGTGACTATAAGATGTGTTTCATGATAGCCATCAAATCACTATCATATCTTACATACACTATGGTATTTTCAAGGTATTCATCCAACAAGTTTGTAATAGTAAAAGATAAGGAATACTAGTAAAATAAATGTAAATAATATATATGAACAAAGATTATTTTACATTAAGGATAAAAAATGCCAATAGCCACAGCTGGCTAGCTGACTCCTACCTAACACTCATCACTTGGACTCACTAGTGTGCAAGGTGTATGAGAGCACATCATAAAAATGAGAGACATAGCGGCTTGATTGAAAACACTTCAGTGGATATATCTGATAACTTTCTTGTGCACTTCATTTCATGCACTCTTATACTGCAATATGGATCCTTCAATATCCCTCATAACACACATAAATATAATCAATGAATTATTGACCATGTGTGTTCAAGAGGAAGGAAGGTTATTGATGGATTCGAGTGATAATGTTTTGTTAACCGCACAAGGAAAGTATTCCAATAAAGCCAAAGTCAAGGGAAGGGGAAATGAAAGATTTTTTCCCAGCCTGACACTAGGAAAGAATCCAAGTGTTTCATCTGTAAATAGAAAGGACACGTGAAGAATGACTGCACTAAGTTTAAGGATTGACTTGAACATAACGATATTCCTATCTCTTTTGTTAGTTATGAATCTAATATGTTAAATATGATTTATAACACTTGATGGGATCTCACATCTCTGTAGGATATACAAAATCTAAGGAATTCAATAAGAAGTGAGCCAAGAACCTATTCAGGAAACAAGATGCATTCACATGTGAAGGCTGTCGGAGCATGCATTCTGCATTTAACTAGTGGTTTTGTTTTGGTTTTGGAAATGTCTTTTTATTTTCCTAGTTTTTTAGGAATTTAATTTTGGTTCCAAGCTTATACCATTTGGATATTCTTTTCAATATTGTATATTCAATAAAGTTATTTTATTTATCCAATGTTGTTGAGAATGGTACAATGAATGATGTTTCTTTTCTCAATTTCTTTACAAAATAATCGCTGTTAGGCCCGATGCTCATAATGCAGAAATAAACACACAATCAACCGTAAAATGCGGAAGCTTAAAAAGTGGTTAAAATTTCTTTTTTTGCCTGAACAAAAAATACCTCTTCAAAATAGTCACATACTCAAAATACAGAATTTGATTCAAAATTCAATAATAAAACTCAACATCATCTCAACAACCACATATGTATATATCCATAACAACAGTCGAATCAGCAATAGAACAGTTACATAGGGCATTCCCAGGCAATGACTCGATACGACATATGCATAACTGGGACATCAAACGCCTATGGGGCTCCACCAGCTGACGCATTACTCGGCCCAGCTGATATACCTGAAAATCCTGCAGTGGCCAAACACAAGACCAATGCATCCCCAAGGGAAAACAAACAAGGTCAAACCTCAATACGAAGAGCAATCATAAAACAACAATAAAATAAAACATGCAACATATCATGTCGTGCAATGCATGCGAGGTTCAACGAAATCATTGGATTCAAAGCACAGCGACTCAACTGGCAATCAAATATATCAGTTCCCACAACACATGTGAGAGCATGGAAGCTCTCCAGTCGTTCCCACATGCAGTACCAGTAGCATAATCATCAAGTTCAACCCAACTGGTGTCAGGCCCCGTGCTAATCTCACAAGATAAGAGCACAATTAAGCACATAATCACGGAAGCGTAAAATCGGGCTTAAAAATTTTTCGAAATAAGTTGGGCCTGGTCACAAAACATACATTCAAAATATCGATACTCAAAATACGAGTTGGCTGAAACTCATATAAAACAGGTAACATCAATTATCAATTCAAATACAGATCCCCAAAATACATATGACACGGGGCATCCCCCGGGTTCGATACATAATAAAATAACTGGGACTCATGGGAACGGGGATCGACCAGCTGAACCTCCACTCTGTCCAGCTTGGTTACCTGAAGATCCTGCAAGTGGGTAACGCAGACCCAAACAACACAAAAGCAGGAAAAGAAATACGAGGTCAAGCCTCAGTACGAAGAGCTATCAAAACAGCTAATCATGCAACATGCTATAATCAATGCTATGAAATGCATGAGGGCTATCAAGGATCGAATAGCTAGACTAGTGTATCAACTGGCAATCATCTCAGTCAGCCTCTATGTTAGAGTAGATGCACAACTAGCCAACTTGTGGCATGTGGGTTTTTATTGACTCTTTGTATAACGATCTTTATTTATGAAATTCGTATTATATTTATGGAATTCTTTATCTTCATTATTTTATAATGTTAACAATTGTGTTGGATAAAGACCTAGAATGCACCATAGTGTATGTTAGATGTGATAGTGGATATGATGGCTATCATGAAACACATCTAATAGTCACTGTGTATTCTAAACACGTTCCTAGTGGATTGGACTGTCAAAATGAGGATAAGGCCGCCCGAGCTTGAGACTAGCATCTGTGATGTGAAGTACCATGTTTCATTTGTAGAGAACATGGTGATGTTCTGAGCATGCAGATGGATAGTGACCTGGTGATCTATCGAACTACCCTCGTTCGGACTTTCCAAATGGTTACCATTTGTCGAGTGGATAAGTCCACGGTCTTGTTTGTACAGTTAGCCCTCACTACTCGAAATGTCATTGATACTCTACATGATAGGTGCCTCACTTTGACCCGTTTACCGACTCAGTTGGGGTCATTAGATGGCAGGATTGGGTGAGGTCCCGATGTATGTAGGAGTCGATGCTTCGTTGTCGAGGATTCACCGCTCGCCTTTGTGCGTGGATATCCTATGCTATCTGAGGAGATAATAGTGTGATAAATCTCTGGCCAGAGTGTCAGGCCTCGTGCTCAAAACAGATAAACACATGCGGAAGCTATCAAAAAGTGGGTAAAATTTTCGCTTTTAGGCCCGACGGTTTTAAACGTATAATTTAAAATACAATAATACTTAAAATAAGTTTCCCAAATCATCCCGAGCTTGAGACTAGCATCTGTGATGTGAAGTACCACGTTTCATTGGTAGGGAACATTGTGATGTTCTGAGCATGCAGATGGATAGTGACCTGGTGATCTATCGAACTACCCTCGTTCGGACTTTCCAAGTGGTTACCATTTGTCGAGTGGATAAGTCCGAGGTCTTGGTTGTACAGATTAGCCCTCACTACTCGAAATGTCATCGAGACTCTACATGATAGGTGCCTCACTTTGACCCGTTTACCGACTCAGTTGGGGTCATTAGGTGGCAGGATTGGGTGAGGTCCCGATGCATGTAGGAGTCGATGCTTCGTTGTCGAGGATTCACCGCTCGCCTTTGTGCGTGGATATCCTATGCTATCTGAGGAGATAATAGTGTGATAAATCTCTGTCCAGAGTACTATATGTGTTTTGGGTAAATTGGTTTACCTAGTAACACACGCGATGTCACTATTTGATCTCCGAGATTTATGCATGGTTATTGGATCTCTAGCGACTCTCGATTTACCAATGTTGGTTGATCTGATCGGGATATATGTGTTGAAAGGATCGTACTGTCCGCTAACCATGACCAACTGGTTCTTGCAGGTACTATCAGTGATACCTAGGGGATCAAGGGTCGATGTTGCTAGGCGCTTTACCATGATCCGATGGGCTAGTCCGAAAATGTGGTTTCGGAGTCACATAAGTACTGGTTTCTCGATTCCCACACGGAAACTGAGCTCAATTTGTTGAGAATAGGAGGAGGAAGAATGGAAGTGCGACTTCCTAAAAGTCTGTTAGAGTAGATGCCCAACTATCCAACTTGTGGCGTGTGGGTTTATAGACTCTTGTATGAAACAATCTTTATATATGATATTCGCATTTATTTATATGGCTTTCTTTACTTTCATTGTGTCGTATGATGATTAACAATTGCGTTGAGTAAGACCTAGAATGCACTAAAGTGTATGTTAGATGTGATAGTGGGTATGACGGCTATCATGAAACACATCTAATAGTCACTGTGTATTCTGAACAAGTTCCTAGTCGATTGGGCCGTCAAAATGAGTATAAGGCCGCCCGAGCTTGATACTAGTATTTGTGATGCGAAGTACCATGTTTCATTGGTAGGGAACATTGTGATGTTCTGAGCATGCAGATAGATAGTGACCTGGTGATCTATCGAACTACCCTCGTTCGGACTTTCCAAGTGGTTACCATTTGTCGAGTGGATAAGTCCGAGGTCTTGGTTGTACTGATTAGTCCTCACGACTCGAAACTTCATTGAGACTCTACATGATAGGCGTCTCACTTTGACTCGTTTGCCGACTCACTTGGGGTCATTAGGCGGCGGGATTGGGTGAGACCCCGATGCATGTAGGAGTCGATGCATCGTTGTCGAGGATTCACCGCTCGCAGACATGCGTGGATATCCTATGCTATCTGAGGGGATAATAGTGTATAAATCTCTGGCCAGAGTACTAGAAGTGTTTTAGGTAAATGTGTTTACCTAGTTACACTCGTGATGTCACTATTCGATCTCCAAGATGTACGCATAGCTATCGGATCTTTAGCGACTCTAGTGATACCTAGGGGATCATGGGGCGATGTTGCTAGATGCTCTTACCATGATCCGATGGGCAAGTCCGGAATTGTGATTCCCGAGCCGCAATGGTTGTGGGCCCACGGCTAGCTGTATCCCTGAACCATTGAGGGTCACACAAGTACTGGATTCGATATTCCCGCACGGATACTCAGCTCAATGTGTTGAGCATGAGAAGAGGATTTTGGGGAGTGCGACTTCCTAAAAGTCAACAGGGGTCAAATCGTGATTTCCGCTGTTGAGGGGCAAAACGGTCATTTTGCATTTGGGTTCTGAAAAATGGTTTTTCAGATCATAGTATTCAGTTTTGGAAACTGAGTCGATCGGTCTGATCTGATCGGCGATCGGAGTTACGATGAAGTCACGGTGATGGGGATGAACCGAATGTTCACCCGTTGGACCCGGGCCCGTTGTGCCGGTCGAAGTCCATCACTAAGGCTACTTAAAGTAGACTTAGGCTTCATAACCATCACATTTAACTCATTACACAATACACTCTTAACCCTAAACCTAGCGTGCGCCGCCCTCTGCTCTCACTAAAAGCCGCCGCCGCCGCCTAGCGCCGCCGCCTCCTTCGCCGGAAATTGTTCCGGCCAATATTTCGAGGAGAATCCGTCTGCGCCGATCTCGTCAGGCCTTCTAGTGCAGGCTGACGAAGGAGTCTTGTATCCGGTCGTGGACCTAATTGACGTCATCTACCGTAGTCTACCGTGAAGTGCCGGTTTCCTCGCAAAACTGGTCGAAGCCAGGCACGAGTTGCCAGCAAGGTAATCAACGATAAACACCCTATGAATGTCATAGCTTGCATGTTTTTGAATTGTATTGATCGTCTCCCGGCCCAATTTTTGTTCTTCCGCTGCCCCGCTGGGAGGCGTGATCCGGATCCACCGTGGTTCCCCAACAAAGTCAACAGGGATCAAATTCTAATTTCCCCAAAGTTTGGGCTAGTTTGTCTATCCTTGAAACTTGGAGGGGCTAAACTGCAATTTTGGACTAGGTGGTCTGAAAAATTGTTTTCGCATCATAATACTCAGTTTTGTAAACTGTATTGATCGATCCGATCGGATCGTCGATCGGGATTATGATGGAGCCACGGTGATGCGGTTGAACCGAATGTTCATACGGGACTGGGCTTGACCCAGGCCCATTGGGCTGGTTCAAGCCCATCATAGGTCTATATATACATGTGTGCCTAGGGTTGCATGACACACTTTGCATCAACTCAAAACCCTACACATAGTCGCCGACCCCCCAACTCTCCTCCTCTCCCTCTCGGCCGCACGTCCCACGCGCCGCCCGTCGTCGCGCCACGTGCCGCCGCCCTTCTTGCCGTCAAACTTGTTCCGACCACCGTGACGAGGAGATTCCGTCCTTGATAAATTCGTCACTTTTTCTAGTGCAGACTGACGAACGAGTCGTGATTCCAGTCGTGGACCGGATTCGGAGAACGACAACCGTCAACCGTTGAAGTGCCAATTTCCTCGTGAAATTGGTCGGAGCCAGGCGCCTAGACGCCAGCAATGTACCGATCTAAAACACCCTATGGATGTTTTATTGCCATTATTATTATGTATTGACCGTTTTCGGTGCAAAACTTTTAAATCTTCCGCTGCGCCCCGGGAACGGGATCTGGATCCGCCGCTGCGCCAAGAGTGGTATCAGAGCTTTGGCTCGGATCTGTCAATACATAATTTTGTACCTGTATTGCATCAGATCTCAATTTAAAATTTCAAAAAAAAAAAAATTCCGGCTGCCGGCATCGCCTCACGCGCCACCGCGCGCATCGTGCGCACTGTAGCTGCACGCAGCGTGCGACACCATCACGCGCAGCGTGCGCTATCGTTGCGCCCGCTG
>KV012511.1:1826-36591 GCA_001598015.1 Dorcoceras hygrometricum | reverse complement strand
ACCCAAGCTACCTACATCGATACCATACTTAAGCGATTCTCTATGGAAGAGTCCAAGAGAGGACACCTACCTATGTGCCACGGGGTAACTCTATCTAAGTCTATGTGTCCGAAGACTGATGAGGAGATAGAGAGTATGACACGTGTGCCATATGCCTCGGCAATAGGTAGTATTATGTATGTCATGATCTCAACTAGACCGGATGTCGCATACGCTCTGAGTGTCACGAGCCGCTACCAAGCCAACCCCGGCCAAATGCATTGGAAGGTCGTGAATGATATTCTTAAGTACTTACGAAAGACTAAGAATATGTTCATGGTCTATGGGGGTGGTGAACTGAAATTGGAAGGCTACACTAATTCTAGCTTCCAATGTGACGTGGATGATTCGAAGTCAACCTCTGGATTTGTATTCATGCTCAATGGTGGTGCTGTCTCTTGGAAAATTTCCAAGCAAGACACCATCACGGATTCAACCACTGAGGCTGAGTACATCGCTGCATCAGCTACTGCAAAAGAGGCGGCTTGGATAAGGAATTTCGTCCAAGAGTTGGGCGTAATCCCCGATGGAGTTGGTCCAGTCCCGGTGTACTGCGACAACACGGGTGCCGTTGCGCAAGCAAAGGAGCCTAGGTCTCACCAAAGATCCAAACATATACTTAGGAAATTCCACATAATCCGGGATATTGTGGCTAGAGGTGACATAGCAGTCGAGAGAGTCACCTCTGCAGACAACATTGTTGATCCACTTACGAAGCCCTTGCCAGGACCGTTGTTTGAAAAACATCGTGAAACAATGGGACTGTGTCTGATGAGTAGTTGGCTTTAGGGCAAGTGGGAGATTGTTAGAGTTGATGCCCAACTAGCCAACTTGTGGCGTGTGGGTTTTTATTGACTCTTTGTATAACGATCTTTATTTATGAAATTCGTATTATCTTTATGGCATTATTTATCTTCATTATTTTATAATGTTAACAATTGTGTAGGATAAAGACCTAGAATGCACCATAGTGTATGTTAGATGTGATAGTGGATATGATGGCTATCATGAAACACATCTAATAGTCACTGTGTATTCTAAACACGTTCCTAGTCGATTGGGATGTCAAAATGAGGATAAGGCCGCCCGAGCTTGAGACTAGCATCTACGATGTGAAGTACCACGTTTCATTGGTAGGGAACATTGTGATGTTCTGAGCGTGCAGATGGATAGTGACCTGGTGATCTATCGAACTACCCTCGTTCGGACTTTCCAAGTGGTTACCATTTGTCGAGTGGCTAAATCCGAGGTCTTGGTTGTACAGATTATCCCTCACTACTCGAAACGTAATTGAGACTCTACATGATAGGTTCCTCACTTTGACCCGTTTACCGACTCAGTTGGGGTCATTAGGTGGCAGGATTGGGTGAGGTCCCGATGCATGTACGAGTCGATGCTCCATTGTCGAGGATTCACCGCTCGCCTTTGTGCGTGGATATCCTATGCTATCTGAGGAGATAATAGTGTGATAAATCTCTGGCCAGAGTACTAGATGTGTTTTGCGTAAATTGGTTTACCTAATAACACACGCGATGTCACTATTTGATCTCCGAGATGTATGCATGGTTATTGGATCTCTAGTGACTCTCGATTTACCAATGGTCGTTGATCTGATCGAGATATATGTGTTGAAAGGACCGTACTGTACGCTAACCATGACCAACTGGTTCTTGCAGGTACTATCAGTGATACCTAGGGGATCAAGGGGCGATGTTGCTAGGCTCTTTACCATGATCCGATGGGCTAGTCCGAAAATGTGGTTTCGGAGTCACACAAGTACTGGTTTCTCGATTCCCACATGGAAACTGAGCTCAGTTTGTTGAGCATAGGAGGAGGAATAATGGAAGTGCGACATCCTAAAAGTCAACAGGGGTCAAATTCTAATTTCCCCAAAGTTTGGGCTAGTTTGTCTATCCTTGAAAGTTGGAGGGGCTAAACTGCAATTTTGGACTAGGTGGTTTGAAAAATTGTTTTCGTATCATAATACTCAGTTTTGTAAATTGCGTAGATCGATCCGATCAGATCGTCGATCGGGATTATGATGGAGCCACGGTGATGCGGTTGAACCGAATGTTCATACGGGACTGGGCCTGACCCAGGCCCATTGGACTGGTTCAAGCCCATCACAGGTCTATATATACATGTGTGCCTAGGGTTGCATGACACACTTTGCATCAACTCAAAACCCTACACATAGTCGCCGACCCCCCAACTCTCCTCCTCTCCCTCTCGGCCGCACGTCCCACGCGTCGCCCGTCGTCGCGCCACGTGCCGCCGCCCGTCTTGCCGTCGGAATTGTTCCGACTACCACGACGAGGAGATTCTGTCCGTGATAAATTCGTCACTTTTTCTAGTACATACTGACAAAGGAGTCGTGATTCCAGTCGTGGACCAGATTCAGAGAACGACAACCGCCAACCGTTGAAGTGCCAATTTCCTCGTGAAATTGGTCGGAGCCAGGCGCCTAGACGCCAGCAAGGTACCGATCTAAAACACCTTATGGATGTTTTATTGCCTTTATTATTATGTATTGACCGTTTTCGGTGCAAAATTTTTAAATCTTCCGCTGCGCCCCGGGAACGGGATCCGGATCCGCCGCTGCGCCAACAGTGGTATCAGAGCTTTGGCTCGGATCTGTAAATACATAATTTTGTACTTGTATTGCATCAGATCTCAATTTAAAATTTCAAAAAAAAAAATTTCCGGCTGCCGGCATCGCCGCCCGCGCTACCGCGCAGGCCGCCGCGCGCAGCCTGCTGCACTGCGCGCGTAGCGTGCACTATCGTGCGCACTGTAGCTGCACGCAGAGCCCGCGCGCTGGCCGACCACCGTGCGCGAATGTCGCGCACGGTGTTGCACGGCGCCTGTCGCCCACCTGCGACCGCTGTGCGCGCTGGTTGCCGCCCCCGTGCGCACGCGTTGCGCATAGGGGCGCACGTGGCGTGCGGCGCTGTGCCGCACGCCGTGCGGGCGGCGGTGCGCCGCCGTGCTGCGACTCCGATTCGGCGTTGCGACGGCTGTTTTTGACTCCTAGGGTTTTTTCGGGCCTATCCCGGACAGCCTGAGGGGTTTTCGGGCCAATATTTGATATTGAGACATTTTGGTCGGACCAAAATTAATTTTTGAATTTTTGAGATTTGGACCTAAAATTGTTTTAAGCCCAATTTGATGCAATTAAAAATGACAAAATATGATTTTATTTATAAAATATGCTTTTATATTCAAAATATGATTTTCTTGGAAATTTATCAAATATTATTTGATTATTTTATTTATGTCAATTATTTGAATTGATTGTGTTTGGGATGATCGAGATCCGTGCCCAATGTGTTAGGTGTATGCTAGGTTTTACAAATTTTGGTTGTAATATTGTTGATATCTATTTCAAAGTGGTCCTGGTTTATGGCCCGTTCCCACCCCTTTAAAATTATATCCCTATTTGTCATGGCTATTTAAATGTAAATATTAGACTTAGTGGGAGGACAAACTTGAAGATGGTGGAGATGATGATCAAAGATATTGAAGACCGAAGATTTGTAAAACTGGAAGCTAATGTAATAGGATTGCATTTGCATACTGCATTTCACCTAGGACTGGACCTAGATCCGTGCTTGGCAACCACGGATCGCATAGCTCTCGCTTATCGATCATCCCAAATTATATATGCGATATACATCTGTTGAATCCGCGTTTTTAAATGTGATTTAAAATTAATCTGACCTGATTTCAAAACTAAAAATCCCTCATTTTAAATTTGATTTAAAATTTATATCAAGATTAAAAGTTTATTCGATAAACTAAGGGAATTTAAATATTGTTAAAATTTCCTACCTTCCATCAAAAATGGGTGTACGTCGATGCTACCCGTATACATGGCCCGGCTCATACTATTGAGGGTGTTATGTATGCCGGAAAGCTGTACACGCCATTGACACTTGCTGTGAGTTGGTTGGAACTCCCTTTAACGTTGGCTTATATTATTGGGGACGTTAAGGGGACCGTCCATCACAACTCAACATTGATGGGTCATCTTGACACGTGATAGTAATCGACATCATATTATTGGGCACTTACTGGACGTAAGGTAAATACATGGATGTTGCACCTGTTGCAATTGGGCTCTACCTTTTGAGGGTCATGGTTGGCTGATATTATTCGGGACCAAGATTTCTTGATTGGACTCTGTGTACCCACTAAGGAAACTTGCTTTCTCGATTTCATTAGAGGATGATGAAATCGTTAAAATAGTGGGAGGGTAATTCATAAAACTAAATGACCTTGTTTTATGTCTTAGCGTTTTTCATAAATAGTCTGTGATGCATGTCTGTTTTTCGTTTCAATATATAAACTGCTATTACAATGTCTTCGATCAAAAATCCACTTGCTGCTATAATGGATAGCAACAAGTTCCAAAGCTGGACAAATGGTGGGACGACGAGCTTAAGGCACGGTGTTATGTGATAGCATCGATGTATGACGAAATGCAGCGGCGTTTTGAGAAGACGGTGTATGCTGCTGACATACACCTTCATCTCAAAGAGCTGTACGGGGAGAACTCTCGGACTGAGAGGTTCACTACTGTCAAGGAGCTCATGACGAGCCACATGCGCGATGGGACTTCGGTCCGCGAGCATGGGGTTCGTATGATTGGACTCATTGAAAAACTAGTGGGCCTCGATATCACACTTCCACTTGAGCTGTCTGTGGATCTGCTTCTCCTCTCACTCCCTGCTGCGTTCGACCCCTTTGTAGTCAACTTTAACATGAACAAGCTGGAAGCCACCCTTGAAGAGGTGGTGAACATGCTTGTAGTGTTCGAGGGGACCATAAAGAAGGACAAGCCCGTTTCCGGTGCAAAATTTTTAAATCTTCCACTACGCCCCGGGAACGGGATCCGGATCCGCCGCTGCGCCAACACTCTATACCCGCTCGGTGTATCAACCGGGGAAATCATCGGTCCGTGATCTTTAGAGCCCGTCAGCCCATCACAGCTCGGTGGTAGACTCGAATCCGGTAGTCACCACTCCGATGATAGTGTTGGACTTTTCAGGCACAACTCATCAGTCGGCCAGTCGCAACGTGGCTTTCAATCAGGTCATCAATTCAATCTGTCAATCAGGCTCAAGATGTATGCATGTATGCCAATTCAATATTCAATGCGCAATGCATACAATTCAATGCGTGAAAACAGAATGTAAAAATCAATCAATTCACAAGCTGTATCACGTAAATCACAGAAGCATATTAGCAGATTTCACAACATCAATCACAGCCATGTTCACGCTCAAAGCTGCTAAATCTGCTCAATTCGTACCTCAATCCTCTGAATTATCCAACAGATCTCACCAGGCACGGCTAACCTCAAACCTTCACTCACTGGTCACGACAATTCAGCTGGAAGCCTCCTGGAAGTTCAGATCTGTTAAATATCTAGTAATTCAGCTCTACACTAAGTCGAATTCACTTTGCACCTACGACCGAGAACTAAATCCTAGTTCAGCCATACAACTCAGGCTAAACAGATGAAACATAACTTCAAAACAGAAGAGAACAGTTACCCAAAAGCTTACACTAACAGAGGAACACTCGGGCAAGATTTCACAGAAAGCGTCGAACGAACAGGCTCTTCGCGTTTCCTCAAATCCACGGTTCCAGTCTCCAAAACGGTATCAATAGGTAGGGAAACTCAAGAGGAGTTCAGGGCCACCAATATCATTCAAAACAACTACGGAGCACGGCGTCAATCGACGAAAGAGTGCTACGGTGAATAGTAGCTATCGAGGGATTCGAAGAATGGAGATAAGAGATATCGGGTGAAAAATAATCTAAGTGTTGCTCAACACTTCTCCTTATAATTCCCCATGCAACAGCTGCTGTTCTAAAATAATCAGACGATGGGAACAGTAGATATCTTACGACTGGTATTCATGTTTCCTTCAACAAAACCAGCAGCAGCAACCAGACGTTGCATTTCTCTTCGCACGCCAAACGACGCCGCATCAACTAATCGAAACGATGTCGCAGCGTTCCACCAGCTGATACCAAATTTCCTACGAAATAACCAATAGCTGGTTACGCTAAACAATCCAGATGCAAGCGTAGCTAACAAAACGACGTCGCCTCTCATCAGCGACTGGTTCCTCAAACCAATAGCTGGTCACCCAGACGCAACTACTGATTTCCAATTTCTACCAGCTGCGAGCTACAGTACCGCTGACTCGCGTTGACTTCTAAAATATGCTACAACTGGTTTCTTACATAAACGCTACGTCTGATTTCACCAAAACGACGGCGTATTAGTCTCCTGCGATTCCAAATACGCATTGCAACTGGATTTCACCACCGAACAACTTCTAACTCAAAATACCAAAATCACGAAAACTCCCAACGATTAATCTCTTCTAATCTCAGATGAATTCGATTAATCACTAATCTAAAATATGATTCCTCACATTCTCCCCACCTTAAGATTTCGTCCTCGAAATCAAAGTAAAACTCACGAAAAATTAAATCAATTCATTACAACAACCGAATACAAAGCAGAAATTCATCTGATACAACCCAAGAGTTCAAGATAACTGGGTAATAAACAAATATCAACTAGGGAAAACACAACCAAAACCGAAATCTAAAACCACAATCTACTCAAACAGATGCGGCCACTCACGCTGCATCTTCTCTTTCGGTTCCCAGGTTGCTTCTTCTCTGCAAACTTGCTCCATTGGACCATCAACAACGGAACTACTTTATTCCTCAACTGCTTCTCCTTCTTATCCAGAATCTGAACTGGATATTATACATAACTCAAGGCAGAATCCAGCTCAACTTCGTCGGTTCTCAACACATGGGAAGGATCTGGCTCATATTTCAACTTCGTCGGTTCTCAACACATGGGATTGATCTGGCTCATATTTCCTCAACATTGACACATGAAAGACATCATGCATCGCTGCCAACTCATCAGGCATTCTCAGTCGATAAAGCCAACTGTCCAATACGCTCGATAATATCAAAGGGACCAACGAATCTAGGAGCTAATTTGCCTTTAAATCTGAAGCGCATCACGCTCTTGAAAGGAGAAACTTTGAGATATACTCGATCGCCAACCTCCAACTATAACGATCGACGTCTTTGGTTAGCATAGCTGGTAAATCTATCTTGTGCAGCCTTCATTCTACGTCGAATCAAATCAATCTGATCTTTCATATGCTGCACAAACTCAGGGGTAGAAAGCTGTCTCTCACCAACTTCTTCCCAACAAATCGGAGATCTGCATTTTCGACCATACAACGCCTCAAATGGAGCCATCACGATAGTCACCTGGTAGTTTTTATTATACGAAAACTCAACCAACGACAAAGAATCCTTCCAGCCACCACTGAAATCCATCACAACTGCTCGCAGCATATCCTCTAAAGTCTGGATGATCCGCTCAGACTGACCATCTGTCTGGGTGATAGGCTGTACTCATAGCCAATCTCGAACCCATCGCTGCCTGCAAGCTCTTCCAAAATCGGGAAGTGAATCTTGGATCTCTATCAGACACTATCGAAACAGGAACCCCATGCAATCTAACCACATGGTCGATGTACAGTTTCGCCATTTTCTTCATGGAACACCTCACATCATAGGGAATGAAATGGGCCGACTTCGAAAGTCTATAAATCACCACCCAAATCGCATCACATCCCCTACTCGACCGAGGTAAGTGAGTCACAAAATCCATGGCGATGGGCTCCCAATTCCATTGGGGCACCTCCAAACTCTGTAGCAATCCACCAAGTCTCATTCTCATAAATCACCACCCAAATCGCATCACATCCCCTACTCGACCGAGGTAAGTGAGTCACAAAATCCATGGCGATGGGCTCCCAATTCCATTGGGGCACCTCCAAACTCTGTAGCAATCCACCAAGTCTCATTCTCTCAGCCTTGACCTGCTGGCAATTCAAACATCTAGCAACAAAACCAGAGATGTAGCTCTTCATGCTTTCCCACCAGAAGTGAGATTTCAAGGCATGGTACATCTTTCTCTCGCCTGGATGCACACTGTACTGACTACAATGCGCTTCATTCATAATGGTTTCTTTCAAATCGATCAAGTTCGGAACCACCAATCTTCCTCAAAATCTCAGACATCCATCCGAAGAAATAGAGAAATCATCAGACTGACCACTTCGGGCTTTAATCTTCAACTCATGAATTATGGATCAGTCCTCTGTGCCTCGCTGATGTCACTCACAATCTGCGGTTCTACTTGAATCGAAGAAACCATAAAGTACTGATCACTCGGCTGGAAACGCCTACCAGAAGTACTCAACTGCTCGTAGACTTTGGAGACACTCAAAGACGAAAGCATCGCAGGCTGGGTCTTCCTACTCAAAGCATCTGATACTGAGTTCATCCGCCCAGGCTGATACTGAATCTCACAGTTAAAGTCCTTGAGCAATTCCATCCATCGTCGTTGCCTCATATTCAGATCAGACTACGTGAAGATATATTTCAGGCTCTTGTGGTCGGTGTACACCACAAATTCTTCACCATACAGATAATGTCGCCACATCTTCAAGGCAAACACTATCGCAGCCAACTCCAAATCATGAGCAGGGTACCTCGTCTCGTGAGGCTTCAACTGTCGAGACGCATAGGCAATCACGTACCCGTTCTGCATCAAAACACATCCCAAACCATTGAGAGAAGCATCGGAGCACACAACAAATCCTCCGGATCCAAACGGTAGAGCCAAAACAGGAGCAGTAGTCAACTTCTTCTTCAACGTCTGAAAACTGAACTCGCACTCGTCAGTCCAAAAAAACTTCTTATCCTTCTGAGTCAACTGAGTCAAAGGCCTGGCTATCGAAGAGAACTTCTCGATAAAATTCCTGTAATAGCCAGCCAATCCCAAGCCCCACGTTAAGAACTGCTTCGACCTTGCTCGGATATACCGAAATCCCTGCGCTGAATCACGTGACCCAAAAAGATAATCCGATCAAGCCAGAATTTGCACTTGCTGAACTTGGCATACAACTGCGAGTCTCTCAACCTCTGCAACACCAATCTGAGATGCTCCTTATGCTCTCTCATGCTCCTCGAGTACACTAGGATGTCATCTATGAAGATGATCACGAACCAATCGATGTACTCGCTAAAGACGCGATTAATCAAATTCATGAAAACAGCTGGGGCATCTGTCAACCCAAACGGCATGACCAGAAACTCATAATGCTCATAACGAGTTCGGAAAGCTGTATTCACCACATCAGCGTCCCTAATCTGCAACTGGTGATAACCAGAGTGCAAATCAATCTTCGAGTAAACGACCGATCCCTGAAACTGATCGAACAAGTCATCAATCCTCGGAAAAGGATACTTGTTCTTCACTGTCGCCTTATTCAACTGTCGGAAGTCCACGCACATCCTCATAGACCCATCCTTCTTCTTCACAAAAGAATCGGAGCTCCCCAAGGCGACATACTCAGTCTGATGAAGCCTTTCTTCAAGAGATCTCTCAATTGATCCTTCAGCTCTTTCAACTCGGCTGGCGCCAACGGTAAGGAGCTCTAGAAATCGGGGTGGTATCGGGCACCGACTCGATGCTGAAATAGATCTCTCGTCTTGGAGGGAATCCAGGAATCTCATCTGGAAACACGTCGGGAAACTCTCGTACAATTGAAATATCGCTCAACTCCAGTCGCTGCTCTTGGGAAACATCAAGTGCGTAAATCATGAATCCAACATTATCCAGCGATAGCAGGCTAAACATCTCCATGGCGGACACCAGTGGAATCTTCGAGCGCGAATCATCACTGTATAACTCCCACCTCTCACCCGAGTCAGGGCGAAATCTCACCACACCATGAAAACAGTTAACAGTAGCCTTATAGCTAGACAATACGTCCATCCCCAAGATGCAATCAAAATCTCTTATTCCCAAAACAATCAGATTGGAAACCAAAACCAGCTCATCAAATCGAAACACACAATCCACCACCACTTCACGGGACCACAGATTCACACCAGCAGGGGTAGACACGGAAACGACATCACACAATGGGGAAGAACTCAACCCATACTCACAAACAAACATATCAAAAATAAAAGAGTGTGATGCACCAGTGTCAAATAGAACTCTCGTAGGATAATCAAAAATAAAGCATGTACCTGCGATCATCATACCAGGCGCCTCCTCAGCCTGCTCTCTCGTCAAAGCGTTTGCCTGAGCCTGTTGTGGAATCTGAAACTGCGGTCTCGAAGGTTCTCCGAACCTCGAAGGCTCACAGGGTTGAAATCCAGATCGCTGGGTAGGGGCAGGAAACTGCAGTCTCTGAGAAGAACCACCAGCTGATCCCTGCTGCGAAGGAACTGAAGACTGACCCTTCAACAGAGGACACACTCTAACAAAGTGTCCTGGTTGTCCACCGTTACGGTAGGACCCTGAACTCCACGACACTGCGAAGTCGGATGCCTTCCTCCGCACTGTCCACAAGACATGCCACTAGAACCGCTACCAGGACCATTGCCAGAACTAGAACTCGCAAAACCAGAGGAACTCGAATCCGCCTTCTTCTTAAATTGTTTCCCTCGAGGACGAAACCTTTGGCGATTCGACTGCTGCTGCTGCGACCCCTGAGAAGAATAGAAAGATTGCGACGCATCCTGCAAAGGCTGATAGGTGCATTAAGTCGGATGAATCGAAGCCACAACCTCCATCAAACTCTCCTCAATGTCCACCGCTCGGTTCACTGCATCAATATAAGTCGCAGGTGACCCAGACAAAACCATCCGGTACAAGTCAGGCCTCAAGCCTTTCAGAAATTTTTTCCTCTTCGTCCTGTCCTGGTTGGCAACGTGTGGCACATAAACCAAAAGTGCAGAAAACTGTCGAGTATACTCAGCCACTCGCATGATACCCTGCTTCAAGTTGTCAAACTCCCGCTCCCGGCTGTTATAGAAGGAATCTGGGGTATACTCCTGTATGAACGCCTCACAGAAACTCTCCCAGGTGATCACAGCCCCACTATCACGAAGGATACGAGAAGTACCCCTCCACCAGCGCTGTGCATTGTCTCTCAGCTGCAACACCGCCATCTTCAGTCTCTTCTCGGGAGCGTACTCCAGAGTATCAAACAACTCCTCCATCTGAGCTAACCAAGCCTCAGCCATCGCACCACCCTCTGCCTGTACGAAAACGTCGGAGGTTCGTCCGCTGAACCTAGCTAGGACCAACTCCATCTCGCCTATCCTGTACTAGGAACATTCTCAACCTGATGAACATCATCATCACTACCTCTCTCAGCTGCAACACCGCCATCTTCAGTCTCTTCTCGGGAGCGTACTCCAGAGTATCAAACAACTCCTCCATCTGAGCTAACCAAGCCTCAGCCATCGCACCACCCTCTGCTGTAGAAAACGTCGGAGGGTTCGTCCGCTGAAACCTAGCTAGGACCAACTCCATCTCGCCTATCTGTATAGGAACATTCTCAACCTGATGAACATCATCATCACTACCTGCCCTAGACTCCTCCGTAGTACGTCTAGTCATCCTACCTCTTCCTCTTCTCGGCGGCATCTAAACAAATCTAGAGGTAAGATCTCACAGCAGATATATTACATAGACAGATAAAAGATCACATAAATCACAGAGTCAATCAAAATCAAATCAAAACTCTGTGCCTAGACTCGAGTGTGATCAAAGGAAATCGAGCTTATCCCAGTTTAAGCTCTGATACCAAAAATGTCAGGCCCCGTGCTAATCTCACAAGATTAGAGCACAATTAAGCACATAATCACGGAAGCGTAAAATCGGGCTTAAAAATTTTTCGAAATAAGTTGGGCCTGGACACAAAACATACATTCAAAATATCGATACTCAAAATACGAGTTGTCTGAAACTCATATAAAACAGGTAACATCAATTATCAATTCAAATACAGATCCCCAAAATACATATGACACGGGGCATCCCCCGGGTTCGATACATAATAAAATAACTGGGACTCATGGGAACGGGGATCGACCAGCTGAACCTCCACTCTGTCCAGCTTGGTTACCTGAAGATCCTGCAAGTGGGTAACGCAGACCCAAACAACACAAAAGCAGGAAAACAAATACGAGTTCAAGCCTCAGTACGAAGAGCTATCAAAATAGCTAATCATGCAACATGCTATAATCAATGCTATGAAATGCATGAGGGATATCAAGGATCGGATAGCTAGACCAGTGTATCAACTGGCAATCATCTCAGTCAGTCTATATACCCGCACGGTGTATCAACCGGGGAAATCATCGGTCCGTGATCTTCAGAGCCCGTCAGCCCATCAAAGCTCGGTGGTAGACACTCGAATCCGGTAGTTACCACTCCGATTATAGCGTTGGACTTTTCAGGCACAACTCATTAGCCGGCCAGTCGCAACGTGACTTTCAATCAGGTCATCAATTCAATCTGTCAATCAGGCTCAAGATTTATGCATGTATGCCAATTCAATATTCAATGCACAATGCATACAATTCAATACGTGAAAACAGAATGTAAAACTCAATCAATTCACAAGCTGTATCACGTAAATCACAGAAGCATATCAGCAGATTTCACAACATCAATCACAGCCATGTTCACGCTCAAAGCTGCTAAATCTGCTCAATTCATACCTCAATACTCTGAATTATCCAACAGATCTCACCAGGCACGGCTGACCTCAAACCTTCAGTCACTGGTCACGACAATTCAGCTGGAAGCCTCCTGGAAGTTTAGATCTGTTAAAATATCTAGTAATTCAGCTCAACACTAAGTCGAATTCACTTAGCACCTACGGCCGAGAACTAAATCCTAGTTCTGCCATACAACTCACGCTAAACAGCTGAAACATAACTTCAAAACAGAGGAGAACACTTACCCAAAAGCTTACACTAACAGAGGAACACTCGGGCAAGATTTCACAAAAAGCGTCGAACAAACAGGCTCTTCGCGTTTCCTAAAATACACGGTTCCAGTCTCCAAAACGGTATCAATCGATAGAGAAACTCAAGAGGAGTTCAGCGCCACCAATATCATTCAAAACAACGGCGGGACAGGCGGAAATCGACGAAAGAGTGCTACGGTGAACAGTAGCTATCGAGGGATTCGAAGAATGGAGATAAGAGATATCGGGTGAAAAATAATCTAAGTGTTGCTCAACACTTCTCCTTATAATTCCCCATGCAACAGCTGCTGTTCTAAAATAATCAGACGACGGGAACAGTAGATATCTTACGACTGGTATTCATGTTTCCTTCAACAAAACCAGTAGCAGCAATCAGACGTTGCATTTCTCTTCGCACGCCAAACGACGCCACATCAACTAATCGAAACGATGTCGCAGCGCTCCACCAGCTGATACCAAATTTCCTATGAAATAACCAACATCTGGTTACGCTAAACAATCCAGACGCAAGCGTAGCTAACAAAACGACGTCGCCTCTCATCAGCGACTGGTTCCTCAAACCAATAGCTGGTCACCCAGACGCAACTACTGATTTCCAATTTCTACCAGCTGCGAGCTACAGTACCGCTGACTCGCGTTGACTTCTAAAATACGCTACAATTGGTTTCTTACATAAACGCTACGTCTGGTTTCACCAAAACGACGGTGTATTAATCTGATGCGATTCCAAATATGCGTTGCAACTAGATTTCACCACCGACCAGCTTCTAACTCAAAATACCAAAATTACGAAAACTCCCAACAATTAATCTCCTCTAATCTCAGATGAATTCGATTAATCACTAATCTAAAATCTGAGTCCTCATAACTGGTGCCTTTCAGCTCTTTGAGGGATGGGAGCTACCCACTGGTCCTCATGGAGACACCAATCTCGCAGTGGGGAGCCGAGGTTACGGGAGCCAATCGACTCCTCTCCAAACAGCATACTGATACTATTTAATCATCAAAATCGGTTTCCAAAGGATTCAAGCATATGTATGTATGCAAATCATCAAAATCATATAGCGTCATACACTACAAATACAACAGTTACGGTATCAAGTCATGAAATGAACACGGCTCGGGAAATTAGCACACCGCCACAGCTCAATATCAATACACACACAGATACGTCACATGCTTATCTCAAATATGTAAGTACAATCTCAATTCATACCTTGCTCAGATCTTACATAAAATAGCTCAACAAAACTCACGCCAGAGCAGCTCACACCATTGTCAATGCATAGATCATGAACAACAGCTCAGGGTGGATAAATCACGCCAAAAACCGCAAGAGAGCTACAAATCTGAACAGAATACCCAAGAAATTACACTCGGGCAAGGCTTACTCAACTCACGGTTGAAGCTCTCAAGTCTGAACGACTAAGACAAAACACAGAATGCTAATCCAACTCAAAGATAAAGATAAGAACTAAAACTAACATCAACAGAACACGGTTACCTGAATCAAAGCGCAACCCGATTGGAAAAAATGTTAAAAGTCGAACGCTTAAGCTTCTCTTCGACTTCTCTATTCCAATCGCTACTGTCCTCCAAACTGGTATGGAAATATATAGCTTGAAAAGAGGTTTCCAACCATAGTAACCTTGCTCAAAACTGATTAGGCAATCTCCGGCAATTGGGAAAATATCAGGACAATGAACAGTGATGACAAGGGTTTGGGAAAATATCGAGGTCGGAAGCTCTCAGAAGATAAGGTACTTGTGGTGTAGAAAAATGGCTAAGTGTTGGTCAAAGTTCGTATATATATGACTTAAGTCCTTCAGATCTGAATTACAGTGTTTCCAGATCAGCTGAGGTATCCACACTATATTCAGCTTAGGCATGCAGCTCGGCACGCATTCTCAATTCATCTCTTTCTCCCAATAGCTCATGTCCACAGACAGAACACGCTCAAAACAGATCAAGCTCGCAAGACAGATCAAACTCCCAGATCAGATCATGCTCACCAAGCAGATCACCCTCATTAAACAGATCACGCTCAAATATTAGCTCTCTCACGTGGTTTAGTTCTCGCACGCGGTTCAGCTCTCGCATACTAATATTACGTAATCATTAGCTCGCATGCCTCAAACAGCTCTCGTCAAATCTCACCATCCACTCAGCTCACAACTGAGCTGAAAGCCACTAACAGCTCTCACCTAGGCTGTTCATCGCCCTCAGCTTATGCCTAAGCTGATGTCACCGATCAACATAGCACATCACTCCTGATCTCAATACTCAGTTCAGAACACTACGTGACTCCCAAAGATAAATCCAACTTACGACTTACTACCCAAACTGATAGAAGTTAAAATTAGCTACACTGCCATCTCGCACTACAAGAAATCAGGTCACACTATCAGCTCTCAACGCCACTCAGCTTAGAATACTCAGATCAATTCGAGATAGGCAACTCAGCTCACGATGGCCAACGCAGATCGTGATGGTCAACTGAGCTTGCGATTAACTCTTTAAGCTGATCCGATTAAGTCACTAATTACATCTACTAATTGCAGTCCTCAAAATTGCAACATCAATATGCATGTCCATGTTGGTATCAAAAGATGTGCTATCCTCTAATTTGGGGCATCGGAGACTGGGACATATCTCCATTGATAGAATTATGAGATTAGTCAAAGATGCAATACTTAGTACTTTAGATTTTACTAATTTCAAGATTTGATTTGACTACATTAAGAGAAAGCGGACAAAATCTAAAAGGGTGCCATGAGAAGTACAACATTATTTTAAATCATACATTAAGATATATCTCTCCAGACATGAATATGCCTGGTCCAAAATATTTCATCACCTTTATTGATGGTTTCTCACGATACAAATATACTTAATTGCTTCATAATAAGAATGAAGCATTGATGCCTTTAAATTTTTAAGGATGGAGTAGAAAAACAATGTGATAAACAAATTAAGATCATGAGAACTGATAGAGATACTTAATCTTATGGTAGATACACTGAGAATGGACAATCTCTTGGTCCTTTTGTGAAGTTTCTTCAAGAAAATGGGATTATTGCCCAATACACTATGTTTGGTTCTCTGGACCAAAAATCATGTGGCTGAAAGAAGAAATCAGTCTTTATTGGACATGGTTAAGAGTAAGCAAAGCAACTCCAATCTTCCTAAGTCCTTGTGACTAATTCTCTTAAAACGCTAATGTATATATTAAATCGAGTTCCAACCAAGGCTGTCTAAAAGACGCCATTTGAATTATGAAAAGATTGGAAACCAAGGTTGAAACATATACACGTTTGAGGATGCCCATCTGAAGTAAGAGTATATGATCCACAAGAAAAAAACCTAAACTAAGAACTATAAGTGGATATTTTATTGGGTAAGCAAAAATATCCAAAGGGTATAGATTCTATTGTCTATCTCATAGCACTAGGATTGTGGAATCAAGAAACGCCAAATTTATTGAAGAAGACTTGATTAGTGGGAGTAATAGTTCCAAAGCCGTAATTCTTGAGAATGATCACTGATTGGATCGAAAAACCGACTGCAGATCACGTGTGATCTGAACTATGTAAACTAAAACTGCGTGAGCTGTAATAGCTCATGTTTTTGAAAGGTTTAAGCACCTAGAAGCATATCAGATCTCGTACAAAAACCAAGGTGGAAAACATCTGATTATACCCTCTAAAAATTGAAAGTTGTTGGATTTCAATATGCGATGCAAGTATGAATGCAGAAAGCTGTAAAATGAAAACTGTAAAGAACTCATTTGTTTGTTTATGGAAGTTCGGATCTCAATCTCCTACGTATCCCCTTCTTCCAAACTGTAAGGATTTCCCTAGAAGACTTTGATTATTATAGCTCCTGCAATAACCCGATCCCAACAGCCCGCAGCTGTGAGAACTCCTAGCACTCGACGCTGCACACCAGCCCAAAAGCTGTGTGACTGCATCACTAAGAACATGTTTAACGTCTCTGTTCCAAAGACTACAGTCATTAGTTTTATGTCTTGTGAGAGACCTCACTCAGCTAATCTGTTTAGCTCAGCTCTCATAAGTGTCAGTGAGTGTGTGTGAGAGATTTACAGTGTAAGCTCATTCTATACTATTGAATCTTACAAACTCGGGAAGGTGCTCTCTGAGCTGTCGTCTTAGTCACCCAAGACTATAAGGAGTTGAACACTTCTGTTTAAACTCTCTCTCTGAAATAGTGTTCCTCTATCTTTTCTTTTCTCTGTTTCCTGTATCGTTATTTCTGCATCTCTTGTGCATATGTGTCGTTGTGTGCACGCTTATATTCTGTGTTTTGATCTTCAGTATATGTAGCCTTTGATGAATTATGACCATTGGAGAGATCCCACAATTTATGCCTATCAATCTGATATTCGGCCGTGACATAATGCTCTTTCCTCTTTTGGATTTCAATCATTTGCGAAATAAATAAACTTAAAATGTATGACTCGTTCCCTTTAAATCATTCTAAGTCATCATTCTATTACATGAAAAACCAATGCCTCGAAAAAATTAAATCATCAATGCTGTTTAAAAATCAGAGTATGAAAAAGTTGCGGAAACGGAACATGTAAATAAAATGTTGAAAGGTGTATCATAACGTAAATAAAGACATCATAGGGGTCATGGGGTACTGCTGCAACAGGCGCTCAGAGGTCCTCACGGCCAGTCGGGATAAAATCCACAGAGTCATCACCTGCATCATTAAAACCTAGCAAGCCTAAAGGCTCATCATGCTCTATCTTTTAAAATAGCAAGGTACATAATAATAAAACCACATGCAAGCACATACGTGTAATAAAATAACATTAAAGCATGCGTGCATGGAAGTTCTTAAAACATGGTTAGTAACATTTCATAACGTATCATAATCATAAAGAATACATAATAAGACATGACGTAACGTAACATAAAAACGTATGAGTCGTATCAGTGAAATACGAGCAGGCATATGACTGATCAGTCGAAAGAACCAACGTACGTGGCGGTGCGGTTAATCGACCTTACCTCAGGATCCCAAGCACCTCCTATGTCACTTCACCATGTCGTGATCACATAGATCCATAGGCTCGTAATACATTAAAACAGAGGATCCCCGGGCTCGGCTACCCGACTAGCTCCCATCATTAAATTTTGCCACAAGTCACTTCAATCCCTTGGGTTTTTCTCAAAAAAGAACATGCCTTTGACGTTTCATAAAATTTCATGATGCGTGAATTTATTAAAATCATGTAATTTAAAAACTTAGTCCGTCAAAATATATTTAATTCTTTCCCTTAAAACATTATCATACATAATCCTACATATATAATTAAACACATATTCACGGGCTTCTACATTTTCTACTCCGGTCAAGTACTAGTTCAGAAGTCTGGCCCACTACCTCTAAGCCCAAAAGAACCTAGACTTAATTTAAAATGACATCACTCCCTTAACATAACTTGACCCGAAACTTTAAATTTAACCTTTAAAATTTCCAAAATAATCCATCCTTTACTAAAAACCAAATTTTTAAAATTTGACTTACTAAAGTCCCACTGACTCCAATTTTGACTTTAAAACTTAAAACTAAATATTAGGTCCAAAATAATAAAAGTTTTACTAAAAGTTTGACTTTAAAATGTTTGACCCATTTTCTTAAAATTGGAAATAAAATCTTTAAAATAAAAATATCCAATCCATCCATGACAATTTAAAAATCACACATGTTAAAAAACATTTTCTAGGCATTAATTTTTCATGAAAATTTGCCAAAAATCTCATATATCAAATAAATTCTAAAAAAGCTGGAAAACATTTTAAAATATGCTTAAAACATCAAATAAAGTTATCCACGAACTTTGGCAGCCCCTAAGACTCGAAATCTCAATTTTCACAAAAATGACCCGACGAGACTCACTTCGAGCGACAAAACGGTAAAAATCATTAAAAATCCATTTCTTAACCAAATCACTCTCTGTTCGACCCAAGTCACCTAACTCACCCCACTAGACAATAGAACAAATGAGACTCAAAAACAATTCAGGAGGTGACCAAAACGACACCCGTAAGCCCACTTCCCATGCGCCGACTGCAACCAGGACACGTGCTAGCCATAAAATTCATAACTAATTCGTTCCTTGACCAAGTTACTCCTCGTTTGGACCTACGTCACCATAAATCAATGGGATATCTCCCGCAATCAACCTCGACCACACAGACTTAATGGAGCGACGTACCCGACCCCAACAACTCTATTGTCACGCACAGACATGTGCTGGTCATAAAATTCGTAACTAATTGATTCCTTGACCAAATCGCTTCCCATTTGGACCTACAAGATCTTAACCCGATGGACTAACTACCTGGACCACCCTTGGACCGAACCCTAGCCCCATGAACCACCCACGACCAAAGCATATCAAGACTGAATCAAACACGTGTTGAAAAACATGATGCATGCATGGATCTCAAACCTTAAACATGGATCTATTCAAAAAACATATAAATAATGCACATCCTTTTCAAAAAATAGTATACTATGATTTAAATGGTGAGTAAAGGAGAGATATAACATGCCTTTGTTGGAGAAAAAGAAGATATGCGAGTTACCGACGTGTAGGACGCGAGATCGGGACAAGACAGCCTTTGAATCACCAACACTTGAAGAATTTTCGATGGGGCTGTGAGAGAGGGGGAGGGTACGGCTATGTTGGGAGAGTGGAGGCTAGGTTTTTCAAATATTTGTGTTTTGGAAAGAATGGTGGTGACAATAATGACCCCTAATGCTTAATTAAGAAAATAAAAAGGGGTTTTACAATCTTACCCTCCACTTAATTGAAGTGTTGATTAAAACTTTAAACTTGGCTTTAAAATCTCTAATTTTTGAAATAAAAGGCCTCTCCAATTTTAAAATACATTAAAATCCAATAAAACAACCCGTATAGGCGAAAAACGGGTTCCCCTCAAAAAAATAATCATAAAAACACCAATTTTCGGAAATTTTCTGCTTAAAATAATAAATTTGTTCTTAAAAATCTAAGGACTTAAAACTCTCAAATCATTTTCATATCGGTCGTCCCTAGTCTCGTCCACGCGTCCAGAACTCAAACAGACTAAAAACAGAACATGCATATCATGCAACATTAAACCATATATAAATCACATAAAATAGCATATAATTTTCTAAAATAATTTTCTCCCTAGTCATGCATTCAATTCCACGTAATCAGGATTTTCTAGACGTTACAACTCTCCCCCCATTAAAGGAATTTCGTCCCCGAAATTAAGTACGTACCAAAAAGTTCAGGGTAGCGTGTCCGCATATCGGCCTCAGTCTCCCAGGTAGCCTCATCCTCTGAGTGATTCAGCCACCGGACTTTGACCATCAGAATACTCCGCGCTCTAAGTCTGTGCTCCTCATGAGCCAAAATCTGCACTGTTTGCTCCTCGAATGGTAGGTCTGGCGCTGACTGGAGCGGCTCAAAATCCAATACATGCGACGGATACGAAACATACTTCCGCAGCATCGAGATGTGGAACACAATATGAACCGCTGATAAACTGGGTGGTAATGCTACTCGGTAAGCCAAAGTACCAACCTCTCCAAAATCTCGAATGGCCCAATAAACCTCAGGTTGAGCTTGTCCCTCTGGCCAAAGCGCATCGTGCCCTTCATGGGCGATATCCTCACAAACACATGATCCCCAAAAGCTAACTCCAGATCTCGTCGTCTCTGATCGGCATAACTCTTTTGATGAATCTGGGCTATCCTCATCCGATCCCGTATCCTCGTTACTAGATCCATTGTCTGCTGTACTAGCTCTGACCCAGTCAACACTCTCTCTCCAACCTCGTCCCAATGCACGGGAGATCAACATCTCCTCCCGTACAGAGCCTCATAAGGGGCCATCCCAATCGATGCCTGAAAGCTGTTGTCGTACGTGAACTCTACTAGAGGCAATCTCGAGTCCCACGTACCCTGGAAATCTATCATAGAAGCTCTCGGCAAATCCTCTAGAATCTGGATGACTCTGTCTGACTGTCCATCCGTCTGCGGGTGAAACGCCATGCTGAATGCCAACCTAGTCCCCAAGGTGGCATGTAAGCTCCTCCGAAACGCAGATGTAAATCTGTTGTCCCTGTCTGACACTATAGAGTCTGGTATGCCATGTAGCCTGACAACCTCTCTGATGTAAAGCTCTGTGTACTGCGTCAGGGTGAAAGTAGTCTTCACCGGTAAGAAATGCTCTGAATTGGTGAGTCTATCCACAATCACCCATATCTCCTTGTAACCCATGGGACTACTGGGTAACCCAACCACAAAATCCATCGTGATATGCTTCCACTTCCACTCGGGAATAGGAAGTGGCTGCAACAACCCTATCGGTCACTGATGCTCTGCTTTGACCTACTGACAGGTCAAGCACTCAGACACGAATCTCCCAATATCCTTCTTCATCCCCAGCCACCAATACCGTGTCTGCAAATCTCTGTACATCTTCGTACCCCCTGGGTGAATGGAGTACGTCGATGCATGTGCCTCTTCTAAGATCTCAGCTCTCAGCTGCCCAGTACTCGGCACCCACATATGACCTATAAAACATACGATCCCATCCTCAACTATGTACAGGCCTTGGCCTCTGGCCTCATCCTGCTGTCTCCACTGCTGTAACTGCTCATCAGAGGCCTGCCTGTCTCTAATACGCTTTCGAAGAGTCGGCTGAACTATGAGCGCTGCCAAACTCCGTGCACAGCCACCTGAATAGAACTCCAGTCCGTACCTCTGTATCTCAGCCTGTAGTGGCCTCTCAACTGACAAACATGCCACTACTGCATTCTTTTGGCTCAAAGCGTCTGCACCACATTAGCTTTACTCAGATGGTAGCTAATGTCACAGTCATAGTCCTTCACCAACTCTAGCCGTTTGCGCTGCCTCATGTTTAGCTCCTTCTGGGTGAAGAAGTACTTGAGGCTCTTATGGTCGGTGAAAATATGACACTTCTCACTATGCAAGTAGTGTCTCCAAATATTCAGCACAAATACTACTGCTGCAAGCTCTAGATCGTGCGTCGGATAGTTCTGCTCATAACTCTTCAACTGCCTCGACGCATAAGCGATAACCTTGCCACCCTGCATTAGAACTGCACCTAAACCTCTCAGGGAAGCATCTGTGTACACTACAAACTCCTCATGATCCACCGACATCACTAACATTGGCGCTGAAGTGAGGGTCTCCTTCAGCTGATCAAAGCTTCTATGGCACTCAGGACTCCACACATACTTCACATTCTTCTTGGTCAGGGCTATCAAGGGAACTGAAATCGAAGAGAATCCCTTGATAAACTTGCGGTAGTATCCTGTTAACCCCAATAAGCTGTGATCTCTGCTGCATTCCTTGGAATCCCCCAGTTCTGCACTGCCTCCACCTTTAATGGATCGACTGAAATCCCATCTCTCGACACAATATGCCCCAAGAATGCCATCTGCTCCAGCCAAAACTCGCACTTGCTGAACTTGGCATACAATCTATGCTCCCTCAACGTCTGCAATGCTGTCTGCAAGTGCTGTCTATGCTCCTCCAAGCTCATCGAATAAACCAGAATGTCGTCGATGAAAACAATGATGAACTGGTCTAAGTACTGTCTGAAGACCATGTTCATCAAATCATTGAAAATTGTTGGGGCATTCGTCAGGCCAAACGGCATCACTAAGAACTCGTAGTGGCCGTAACGTGTCCTAAATGCAGTCTTGGACACATCCTCCTCTCTAACTCTTGTAGCCAGATCTCAAATCAATCTTCGAGAAAATCGAAGCTCCTTGCAACTGATCAAATAAATCATCTCTCCTCCGGAGTGGATACTTATTCTTCACTGTAACTTTGTTCATCTCCCGGTAGTAAATACACAATCTTGCCATCCTTCTTCTTCAAAAACAGTACTGGTGCACCCCGCGAAGAAAAGCTAGGGCGAATAAATCCCTTGTCGAGCAACTCCTGAATCTGCTCCTTTAGCTCCTTCATCTCGGTAGAAGCCAATCGATACGGTGCCTTAGAGATAGGCACTGTACCTGGCATCTGCTTGATAAAAAACTCCACTTCTCTCTCCGGTGGAACTCCTACAAAGTCATCAAGGAAAACATCTGCAAAATCCCTGACTACCTCCACATCAGACTGTGAAGGGCCTACTGAATCTCATGAAGCGGTCACACTGGCCAAGAACGCCTGGCATCCAAGCTCAACTAGATTCCTGTCCTGTCGAAAAGATATGAATCTGGGCTTCCGCGGTCTCCTCGCTGCCTCAAATAAGAAGGCCTTTTGCCCTGGCGGCATGATAGTCACTTAACCTCCGCTGAAAGTCGATTACCGCTCCAAACTCCGTCAACCAATCCATGCAGATGAGGTCGAATCCTGACATCGGCAAAACGAACAAATTTGCTCTGATCGCATGATCCTAGAACATCATCGTCAATCCTAAAAAACTATGGTGGTCGTCAAATCCTCTCTGACGGAACCATTCACAGTGAGAGCTATTCCCAAGGTCTCCGGAATGATACCCATCCTCTGTGTGAACGCACTCGAAATAAACGATTGGGTCTCCCTGAGTCTAGAAAGGCGAGGATAGTGACACCTAGCACACGAATCTCGCCTGAAACAGAAACATCACACAGGTAAGCGTTTACGGTCAAACTAGATCCCAACAAATAGTTTAGATGCCTAAGACATTTCTAAGTTCGCTAGTCCTATCCGTCTAAGTTCTCGAGGCAAGTTCTAGAGGTCTAACAGTTCTACTTAGATTCAACCCAACAAACTCCTTGGGTCCCTTCTTGCGGAACCGCTCAGCCATATCCTCCTCATGCGACTTCCCAGAACGCTCCGACTGCCTCTCTAGCATCCTTGTGATCTCGGCCAGCATATCCATGCTAGCCCTCTCATATGGCGTCAACTACGGAGGTTGGGGAGGAGGAGGTGCATCATCATTCTGTTGGTCTCTGGCATGTCTGGGAGGCATACTGACAACCAAACCCTTCACGTAAATCTAAGTGCATGACTAAGAGTCTAACTCTAAAACTCCTAAAGTAAAATTAATGCTGAAACTATAACATGCATTATATGAAAATAAACATGCATCATAAAACTCTAAAACTTACAGACTGGCAGTGCGACTTTCGAGCTCCACGCCGCAGGCTAGTACCCATAGAACCTGGCTCTGATACCAACTGAAACGAACCATACTCCGAAACTTTTTTTTTAAATCGCATAATAAATAAACTTAAAAAGTATGGCTCGTTCCCTTTAAATAATTATCTAAATCATCATTCTATTACATGAATAAAACCAATGCCTCGAAAACATTAACTCATCAATGCTGTTTAAAAATCAGAGTATGAAAAAGTTGCTGAAATGAAACATGTAAATAAAATGTCTGAAAGGTGTATCATAACGTAAATAAAGACATCATAGCGGTCATGGGATACTGCTGCAACAGGCGCTCAGAGGTCCTCACCGCCAGTCAGGATAAAATCCACAGGGTCATCACCTGCATCATTTAAACCTAGCAAGTCTAAAGGCTCAGCATGCTTTAACTTTTAAAATATCAAGGTACATAATAATAAAACCACATGCAAGCACATACGTGTAATAAAATAACATTAAAGCATGCGTGCATGGATGTTCGTAAAACATGGTTAGTAACATTTCATAACGTATCATAATCATATAACTACATAATAAGGCATGACGTAACGTAACATAAAAAGGTATGAGTCGTATCAATGAAATGTGAGCGGGAATATGACTGATCAGTCGAAAGAACCAACGTACGTGGCGGTGCGGTTAACCGACCTTGCCTCGGGATCCCAAGCACCTCCTATGTCACTTCACCATGTCGTGATCACATGGATCCATAGGCTCGTAATACATTAAAACAGGGGATCCCCGGGCCCGGCTATCCGACTAGCTCCCATCATTAAATTTTGCCACAAGTCACTTCAATCCCTAGGGTTTTTCTCAAAACATAACATGCCTTTGACGTTTCATAAAATTTTATAATGCGTGCATTTCTTAAATCATGCAATTTAAAAACTTAGCACGTCAATATATATTTAATTCTTTCCTTTAAAATATTATCATACATAGAATACTACATATATAATTAAATATATATTCACGGATTTCTACATTTTTTACTCTGATCAAGGACTAGTTCAGGAGCCTGCCCACTACCTCTGAGCCCAAAAGAACCTAGACTTGAATTAAAAATGACATCACTCCCTAAACATGACTTGACCCGCATTTTTTACTCTGATCAAGGACTAGTTCAGGAGCCTGCCCACTACCTCTGAGCCCAAAAGAACCTAGACTTGAATTAAAATGACATCACTCCCTAAACATGACTTGACCCGAAACTTTAAATTTAACCTTTAAAATTTCTAAAATATTTCATTCTTTACTAAAAATCAAATATTTAAAATTTGACTTAATAAATTCCTACCAACTCCAATTTTGACTTTAAAACTTAAAACTAAAATATTAGGTCCAAAATAATAAAAGTTTGACTAAAAGCTTGACTGTAAAATGTTTGACCCATTTTCTTAAAATTGGACCTAAAATCTTTAAAATAAAATACCTGGTCCAGCCATGACAATTTAAAAATCACACATGCTAAAAATCATTTTCTAGGCATTAATTTGTCATGAGAAACTGCCAAAAATCTCATAAATCAAATAAATTCTAAAAAAAGCTGAAAAACACTTTAAAATATGCTTAGATCATTAAATAAAGTCATCCACGAACTTTGGCAGCCCCTAAGACTCGAAATCTCAATTTTCACAAAAATGACCTGACGAGGCTCACTTCGACTGACAAAACGGCATTAAAAATATATTTCTTAACCAAATCACTCTTGTTTCGACCCAAGCCATCCTAACTCCCCCCCAATAGCCACTGGAAGAAATGAGACTCAAAAATAATTGAGTAGGTGACCAACCCGATGCCCGCAAGCCCACTGCCCGCGCGCAGACTGCAACCAGGACACGTGCTAGCCATAAAATTCATAACTAATTCTTTCTCGACCAAATCGCTCCCCGTTTGGACCTACGTGACCCTAAATAATTTTTTATCTTCTGTAATCAACCTCGAACACACGGACTGCGTGGAGTGACGTACCCGACCTCAACAATTCTACTATCGCGCACAGACGACAAGTCAGGACACGTGTTGATCATAAAATTTGTAACTAATTAATTCTTTGACCAAATCGTTTCTCGTTTGGACATACGTGATTCTAACTCGATGGACTAACTACCTGGACCATCCTTGGACCAAATCCTAGCCCATGAACCGCCCATGATCGAAGCATATCAAGACTGAATCAAACACGGGTTGAAAAACATGATACATGCATGGATCTCAAACCTTAAACCTAATAAAAACACATACAAATCATGCACATTCTTTTAAAAAATGAGTTACTATGATTTAAATGATGAGAAAAGGAGAGATATAACATGCCTTTGTTGGAGAAAAAGAAGATCTGCGAGTTACCGACGTGTAGGACGCGAGATCGGGACAAGACCGTCTTTGAATCACCAAAACATGAAGAATATTCGATGGGGCTGTGAGATAGGGGGAGGGAACGGCTATGTTGGGAGAGTGGAGGCTAGGTTTGCAAAAGTTTTTGTTTGAAAAGAATGGTGATGACAATAATGACTCCTAATGCTTAATTAAGAAAATAAAAATAGGTTTTACAATCTTATTGTGAGACCTGGATTTGTGTTTAAGATTAATTGTGGGAATTAATCGGTGTTAGAGATTCTTGGTGGTTTAAGATCTCTATTTGGATGTTTAAGTAGTAATTTCGGGTCAAATTCCTCACTTAGAACAATTCTGGAGGTTTTCTTATTTTTGGAGTTTTGGGAGGTATGAGCTGGTTTTGTTGTAGCAGATGGTCGGTGGCAAATCCAGCCGCAACGGTTTAATTGGTAAGCGCGAGATTTCGCTACGCCGTCGTTTATATGAAGTCTGGTAGCGTATTTTGTATTCAGCCGTTGCATTGGTGTGTTTGTATTCAATGGAAAAAACGACAGCGTTTAGTTAAGTTGGTGCGACGCCGTTTTGAGTGTTGCGTCTGGTACAACTGGTGGGATCGGTTCGTGTGTGCCTGCTGGTTGTCCAGCTGAGAGTAGATGTCAACGATGGTCAACTCTAATGTAGCTTGCGGCTGGTATTGCGAGGATTATCGACCGGATTTGATGACGTAAGCTATGCGACGCCGTTTTATTAAGTTGAAACGCTGCGTTTGGTTATTGTGTGAAGAAACCAGCCGATGGTTTTAGGCGACCAGCTGGTGACAGATTTGATGACGTAGCGGTGCGACATCGTTTTGTTAAGTCGCTACGACACCGTTTTGATTAGCGTTGTTTGAGAATTAAGCAGCTGGTTCCTTTGCATTAGCTGGTTGTGTTTATTTGTAGCGTGCGTCGGCTGGTTTTGTCGGTGGATGATTTCAGCCAGCTTTTACGCGTGTATTTAAGGAAGACTTGGTCTACGATTGTAAGCACCAAATCCCATACTTATCGAAATATTATCTTGGTTGTCGACCTTTGTTCTTCGAACCGTAGTACTGTTCACTGTGAGCTTTTCCGGTGAATTCACGCCGTTTCCGGCCGCCGTTTGGTACGTGCGAGGTAGCATTGGACTCCTCCTTCGAAGCTCTATCATTCCATACCACTTTGGGAAGTTGTGATCGGCTAGTTGAGGAACGCGAAGTTGCTGCTCGGTTGTGCGTGGTATCGTACAGGTAGAACTTCGTTCCTTTCATGATGAGATCTGTTCCTAGCCTTGAATTAAGCTCCCTGTTGAGTTGTGTTGTTGAGATTAGTCGCTGGTTAGGTTGAGCATAGCTCCCAGCCGTGAGCTTCTGTAATTGGCCGTGAATTTCCTGTTAGCTTGCCTGAGATCTGTTGTGCGTATGTTTAGCAGGTTGCTATCCAGATCTCTCGGACCCTGTTTGTAGTCATTGTTGCACAGGAGGTTAAAGGTACGGATTTGAGCTTGATGTAGCTGGGAATTGGCGTGAGATTAAATGCTAGATGGCTGTTGTGCATTGTCGTGGATGTTGCTGTGTGCATATGTGATTGCTGTTGTTTGTTTAGCTGCTATGTATATGCATACACGGATTTCCCATATTGCATTCATATTCTGTTGCAGCCATTGCTTTTTATTCCGTTGTATTGCTGTTGTTTCTTACCAGGATGCGAGGGCGAGCGGCAATACCGCACTCTCATCTCCCTGCTGGGATTAGTTAGCCACCATGCGCCGAGTGGTTAACTACCACAGTTCATGGACAAGGCAACGGTAGGTTGAGTTGTTTGATGCATCTGGTATTTGGGTGGAGTGTCAAGGCGAGTGCTCATTACCACACTTTGAACTCACCCGTGGCCACTAATTCGTTGCTGATCTCTTGGAGCTATGTTTGAGTTCCTTGGCTCCCTTGTTGGTCGTAGCCTTCAGCTGTTATCCGATGTCTCATGCATAGCATCTGCATTATATCTTATGCATTCTTTTAGCTATTTCTGTTGCTCTCCGTACTGGGGTTTGACCCCATGTCCCTCTGGGGCTTGGCTGTTTTCCTCGTCTGTGTTGTTTTCAGGAAACCCAGGTTTTACAACTGGTCGTGGTTTTAACCCAGCTGGTGGTGACCCAGGAGGTGGTTGAGTATCCCAGTGGCGTATAGCATATTTATATGTATTAGTATTCTTAGCCAGGGAATGCCCTGTGCTTTGTCGTTGTATCCAGTTGTTGGAGTTTGATACATCTTGTTGTTGTTATGCTATACTGTTGGTTGTTTTGATAAACTGGGATATCTATTTTGAGTATTGCATTATTTTAAATTATATTGTTTAAACCGTCAGGCCAAAAGCGAAATTTTTCCGCTTTTTGTTAGCTTCCGCATGTGTTTGTATGTTTTATCTCTGTTTAGAGCACGAGGCCTGACATTTTTGGTATCAGAGCTTAAGCTGGGATAAGCTCAATTTCTTTGATCACACTCGAGTCTAGGCACAGTGTTGTGTGTTGCATGTGCTTGACTATGTGACTACGTGCTGCATATTTGTGTGTTATATGCTATCTATGCCGTATCTGTTCTGTTTTGCTTGATTCTCTTGAGTGTTTTCGTAGATGCCGCCTATACATCGTGGTAGAGGTAGGGGGCAGTTTGAGGAATCAGTAGGACAGAATGAGGATCGATGTAGCGCTCCTAGCCGTTCTCGTAGTAGGCATGAGGAGGAGGAGGAAGTTGGTGACTTGCCCCCCGGTGGAGCGGATGGATGTTGTTATAGCACGGTTTCAGAGGATGAACCCTCCAGTATTTAATGGTGATGATTCCTGTGAGGATGCGGACTCGTGGCTTCGTAATATCATCGGTCTTTTCGATCGGGTGCAGTATGATGATGATCTTCGGCTGAGTTTAGCGACCCTCTAGCTTAGGAAGGCTGCAGAGCGCTGGTGGCGAGGCGCTTCGAGTATCTTGTTAGAGACCGGTGTTGGGATCTCTTGGGACAGTTTTTGCGAGACCCTCTTGCTTGCCTTGTTTTTTATTTTCCTGCGCGTGTGTTGTTTGACACCGGTGCATCGCATTCGTTTATTTCTGATTCGTTTGTTGTTGAGCATGGTCTGTGTACCATTTCGTTTTCACGATGCCGTTTCCGTGTCTACCCCTGGCGGTGTGAGCTTGTTCTCCCAGGAGGTTTTGTTGGATGGTGTGTTGCGGTTTGGTGAGCATGTCCTGTTAGCGAACTTGATCCGTTTGATGCTTTGGGATTTCGATTGCATAGTTTGGATGGATGTGCTGTCCAACTATAGGGCCTCCGTGGACTGCATCCATGGGATTGTGCGCTTTAGGCCTTTGTCTGGCGAGAAGTGGGACTTCTACGGCCAGGATTCTAGATCGAAGATCCCGTTGGTATCAGCGATGGAGATGTTTAGCTTGTTGTCTTTGTGGAATGCTGGCTTTATGATTTACGCTTTGGATGCATCTTCTTCTTCCGTGTGCATCTTAGTGACGTTCCCGTGTTGCGACACTTTCCCGATGTGTTTCCGGAGGAGATTCCCGGTTTTCCTCCAAGGCGAGAGATTAACTTCAGCATAGAGCTTGTGCCTGGAACAGCTCCGATTTCTCGTGCTCCTTATCGTCTGGCGCCTGCGGAGTTGAGAGAACTCAAGGTGCAGTTGGACGATTTGCTGGAGAAAGGTTTCATCCGACCTAGTATGTCGCAGTGGGGAGCGCCCATTCTGTTTGTGAAAAAGAAGGATGGCTCAATGCGGATGTGCAATGATTTTCGCCAGCTGAACAAAGCTACTGTCAAGAACAAGTACTCGTTACCGAGAATCGATGATCTGTTCGATCAGTTGCAAGGTTCTGCGGTGTACTCGAAGATTGATCTTCGTTCCGGGTACCATCAGCTCAGAGTGAGGGATCAAGATGTCGCGAAGACTGTGTTTCGTACGAGGTACGGACACTTTGAGTTTTTGGTGATGTCGTTTGGGTTGACCAATGCGCCTGCAGTCTTTATGGATCTGATGAACCGGGTTTTTAGAGAGTTCATAGACCAGTTTGTGAATGTTTTTATTGACGACATCTTGGTTTATTCCAAGACTCCGAGGGAGCACAAAGAGCACTTGGGAATGGTTCTTCAGAGATTGAGAGAGCAGCAGTTGTATGCAAAATTTTCCAAGTTCTAGTTTTGGTTAGATCGCGTTGTATTTATGGGTCATGTCATTTCAGCTGAGGGGATTTCTGTGGATCCCAGTAAGGTTGATGTTGTTCTAAACTGGGAGCGTCCCAGGAATGTGTCTGAGATACGCAGTTTCTTGGGTCTGGCTGGCTATTACCGTCGTTTCATCGAAGGATTCTCTAGTATAGCAAAGCCGATGACTCAATTGACCCAGAAGGACAAGCAGTTTGTATGGACTGAGCAGTGTGAGAATGCCTTTCAGCTGCTCAAGGAAAGGTTGACTATTGCGCCTGTGTTGGCTCTGCCGTCTGGTTCAGGTGGATTCGTTGTTTGTTCTGACGCTTCTCTTAATGGATTGGGTTGTGTGTTGATGCAGAATGGTCGAGTCATTGCGTATGCCTCACGGCAGTTGAAACTCGTTACCCCCTCCATGAGTTGGAGTTAGCAGCGGTGGTTTTTACATTGAAGATCTAGCGTCACTACCTGTATGGCGAGCAGTTTGTGGTGTACTCCGACCAAAAAAGTTTACAGTATTTGTTTTCACAGCCTGACTTGAACATGAGACAGCGTCGGTGGATGGAATTGATAAAGGACTTTGATTGTGAGATTAAATATCAGCCTGGGAAGTCGAATGTAGTGGCCGATTCTTTGAGCAGGAAGGCTAGTGAGATTCTTGATTCGTTGTACATATCCAAGGATCAAGAGCATCTTAACACTACTGGTTGGAGATTCTACCCGGCTGAGGATTGCGTTGTGGTTTCATCATTCCAAGTGGAGCCGCAGATTGTTCTAGCATTCGAGCAGCTCAAAGGACTGATCCTTCCATCCACGAGTTGAAGTTAAAGGTCATGGCTGGCGAACTTGAGGACTATTCTGTCTCGTCCGATGGTTGTTTGAGGTTCCGTGGCAGGTTGGTTGTGCCTAACCTCATTGACATGAAGGAGGAGATCCTTCGAGAAGCACATTGTAGCAGACATAGTGTTCATCCTGGTGCACGGAAGATGTACCATGCGTTGAAGCCGCACTTCTGGTGGGCTGGCCTGAAGAGCAATGTTGCTGGTTTTGTCGCTCGTTGTTTGAATTGTCAGATGGTTAAGGCCGAAAGGATGAGACCTGGTATCTGTTGCAGAGTTTGGAAGTGCCCCAATGGAACTGGGAGCACGTTGCAATGGATTTTGTGACGCATCTGCCTCGTTCCAGCAGAGGATGCGATGTTATTTGGGTGGTTGTAGACCGTCTGTCAAAGTCTGCACATTTCATTCCCTATGGGATGACGTTCTTGTTGAATAAAATGGCGAAGCTGTTTGTTGATTTTGTTGTTAGATTGCACGGTGTGCCTGTTTCAATCGTGTCAGACCGAGATCCGAGGTTTACATCCAGGTTTTGGAAGAGTTTGCAAACAGCTTTGGGAACCAGATTTGTGATGAGTACCGCGTATCACCCTCAGACAGATGGCCAATCTGAGCGAACTATCCAGACGTTGGAGGATATGTTGCGAGCTGTTGTGTTGGATTTCGGAGGTAGCTGGCAAGACGCGTTGTCTTTAGTGGAGTTTTCCTACAATAACAGCTATCAGGTGACGATTGGCATGGCGCCTTTTGAGGCTTTGTATGGCAAGAAGTGCAGATCGCCAGTGTGTTGGGAAGAAGTGGAGGAGAAGCAGCTATCTCCCCAGATTTTGTGCAGCAAATGAAAGATCATGTGGATCTTATTAGACAGCGGATGAAAGCTGCCCAGGATCGCCAAGCCAGTTATGCGAATAAGAGGCGTCGACCTCTTGAGTTTCAGGTTGGTGATCGTGTATTCCTTAAAGTTTCTCCGTTTCGCAGTGTCATGCGCTTTGGACGCAAGGGAAAATTAGCCCCTCGTTACGTTGGTCCTTATGAGATTGTTGAGAGGATTGGCCCTTTAGCGTATCGGTTGTTGTTGCCATCAGAGTTGTCTTCTCTTCATGACGTCTTCCATGTTTCCATGTTGAAGAAGTATGAGCCAGATCCGTCTCATGTGCTGGGAACTGACGAGGTTGAGCTAGATCAGACGTTGAGTTATCAAGAATATCACTTGCATATCCTTGGCCGGAAAGAGAAACAGTTGAGGAATAAGACCATTCCGTTAGTAATGGTGCAGTGGAGCAAACATGGTAGGGAATAAGCTACTTGGGAGCTGGAAGAAAAGATGCAGCGCGAGTGGCCGCATCTATTTGAGTAGCGGTTGAGCTAAATTTCCAGTAGTTTGTAGCTTTTGATTGTAATTCTTCCCTAGTTGTTGTTAAATGTTTGCTCAGTTATCTTGAACTCTTGGCCTTGTATTAGGCGAGCTGTTGATTGGTTTCTGATGGATCTGTGTAAACTGATCCTGATTAAGTTTTGAATTACACAAAACCTGTTATTGTGATTCTAACAATTCTACTTAGTGTACAGATTCTAGCTATCGAAGAAAGATGTCGCGAAGCTGAATTTGTCCAGTCGATGGTTTACAAGATAAAGTTCAGCAGCTGGTTTGGTTCATCTTTTAGACGGCAGTTGGATTAGCAATGGAGACGTCCAAAGTTGAGTCAGTTGTTCGTAATCAGGCGGAGGCCAAGTTGAACCAGCTGGAGCATAGTGAACCAGTTGGAACGATAAGAACCAGCTGCAAGTGCTAGAAGAGGAAGGTGGACCAGCTGGAACATCAAAAGGGAACCAGATGGAACATCTAAGTGGACCATCGATGAAGATGTAATCGGTGACATCATCATAATTAGCAGATGAAGAGAGATCAGCTGTTGCGCAAGCAGTCGTTGAAGTAAAGAGAAAGCTACGAACAGCGATGATGACATCAGCAGTGATGTCATCACAATCAGCAGTTGTGAAGAGAAACGCAAGAGATGGATCAGTGATGATGAAGTCAGCAGTGACGTCAGCAATCAGCAGGAAGCTACAGTAGAACCAGTCGAGGATGCATAGCAAACGATGTCGTTTGAATAAGTTGATACGACATCGTTTGATCTAACCAGTCGTTGGGAAATCCAGTCGCAAGCATTTCACGACCAATGACTGGACAACCAGTTTCAAGCATATCTTCACCTGCTCAACCAGTCGCAAGATACAGTGCATCCAGTCGCAAGATGATGTACCAGTCGCGATCTACAGTGGATCCAGTCGCAGGTTACAGAGAGTTGCAACCAGTCGACAAAGAATCTAGTCACGAGCTACAGTGGACCCAGTCGCAGGCTACAGTGCTATTGCATATCCAGTCGACAGGAAATCCAGACGCAAGAAAAGCAGAAGTAGCGAAGAGTTGCAACCAGGCGCAAAGTATCCAGTCGTCAGAGAATCCAGTCGCAGCAGTGAAAGAGACAACCTGTAGCGAAGCAGTTGACGAAATATATTACGAAGAGTTACGAAAGCTGGATGTCAACTGCTGAGCTTGTTTCAAAATGTTGAAGACGACAAAAAGGCCTGCAAAAGAAAGGACACAAAGGACAATCCCTGTCGGTGCTTTACAGAACACATTTGAACGGGAAGAATTTGTGTCCAACGGATTGAATTTGAACAGAGGCTTTATATACAAAAACGCCATTGAAGAAAAGGGATCGTTGTGAGGAAAGCTGTAGAGAGCGCTGTTGCAGTAGATGTTAGAGTAGATGCCCAACTAGCCAACTTGTGGCGTGTGGGTTTTCATTGACTCTTATACAAACGATCTTTATATATGATATTCGCATTCTTTTATATGGCATTCTTTACTTTCATTATGTGTGTAATGATTTACAATTGTGTTGAGTAAAGACCTAGATTACACTAAAGCGTATGTTAGATGTGATAGTGGGTATGACGGCTATCATGAAACACATCTAATAGTCGCTGTGTATTCTAAACATGTTCCTAGTCGATTGGGCCGTCAAAATGAGGATAAGGCCATTCTTTTATATGGCATTCTTTACTTTCATTATGTGTGTAATGATTTACAATTGTGTTGAGTAAAGACCTAGATTACACTAAAGCGTATGTTAGATGTGATAGTGGGTATGACGGCTATCATGAAACACATCTAATAGTCGCTGTGTATTCTGAACATGTTCCTAGT
>KV012510.1:36845-48039 GCA_001598015.1 Dorcoceras hygrometricum | reverse complement strand
GGGATCATGGGGCGATGTTGCTAGACGCTTTACCATGATCCGTTGGGTAGGTCCGGAATTGTGATTCCGGAGTCACAATGGTTGTGGGCCCACGGCTAGCTGTATCCCTGAACCATTGAGGGTCACACAAGTACTGGATTCGAAATTCCCACACGGATACTCAGCTCAATGTGTTGAGCACGAGAAGAGGATTTCGGGAAGTATGACTTCCTGAAAGTCAACAGGGGTCAAACCGGGATTTGACTACGTTGAGGGGCAAAACGGTCATTTTGCTATTTGGGGTTTGATAATCTGAAAAATTGTTTTTCACATCATAACATTCAGTTTTGGAAACTGAGTCGATCGGTCCGATCTGATCGGCGATCGGAGTTGCGATGAAGTCACAGCGATAGATATCGTCATTTGGACCCGGGCCCGTTGGACCGGCCCAAGTCCAACTTGAAGTCTATTTAATTAAGACTAAGTGACTTAATCAAAAAAGGAAAAAGATCATCATAACCCTAAACCTAAAAACAGCCGCCACCCTACCTCTCCTCTCTCGACCACGCCGCCGCCGCCGCCGCCGCCGCCCAACTTCGCCGGAATTTCGTTCCGGCCTAGTTTTTCGAGGAGAATCCGATCGTGCTGATCTCGTCAGGACTTCTAGTGCAGTCTGACGAAGGAGTCTCGAATCTGGTCGTGGACCGGATTGACGTAACTACCGCAATCAACCGAGAAGCGCCGAGTTCTTGAAACACCGGTTGGAGCCAGGCACAAGTGCCAGCGAGGTAACACGCCTGAAACACCCTATGTATGTTGATACATGTAGAATTGTTCTTCGTATTGATCGCCTCCCGGTTCTCTAAATTTTTGTTCTTCCGCTGCCTGACCGGGGGCGGATCCGGATCCCCAACAATGGGCCAAGTCAAGTATTAGGCCAAGTTCAATATTAAATTAAGTCTAGGTTCTTCTGGGCTTAGTAGTGGGCCAGGCACCTGAACCAGTCACTACTACAGAGTAGAAAATGTAGAAGCCCGTGAATATACATTTAATTATATACGTAGTACCTTATGTATGAAAATGTTTAAAGGAAATAATTAAATATATATTGACGGGCTAAGCTTTTAAATTTCATGATTTTATGAAATACACGCATCGCGAATGTTTTATGAAACGATAAAGGCATGTTATTTTAAAAGAAAACCCAAGGAATTGAAGTGACTTGTGACAAGTTTACGATGGAAGCTAGCCGGGTAGCCGGGCCCGGGGATCCCCTGTTTTTATTTATTACGAGCCTGGATCCATGTTATCATGACATGGTGAAGTGGCATAGGAGGTGCTTGGTATCCCGAGGTAAGGTCGGGTGAACCGCACCGCCACGTACGTTGGTTCTTTCGACTGCTCAGTCATACGTCCGCTCACATTTCACAGATACGACTCATACGTTTTTATTTTACGTTACGCCATGTCTTATGATATATGTTATATGATTATGATACGTTACGACTGATGTTACGAACCATGTTTTAAGATCATCCATGCATGCATGATTTAATGTTATCTTATTACACGTATGTGCTTGCATGTGGCTTTATTATTATGTACCTTGCAATTTTAAAAGACAGAGCATGTTGATTTTTATCTTGATATGATACGCTTTTCAGATATTGTTTTAGTATGATCATTTTCAGTACTCTTACTCAGTAGAGTTTTAAACAATATGGATGATTTTACGTTTTTAAATATTCATTTATTTAAGTTTAAAGAATTATTGAGAAAATGATTTATTCTTAAAGTATTAATGAGAAAATGTTTAAAGGGAACGAGCCATAGTCTTTTTTGTCTATTCCGCACACGATTTTAAAAAAAAATTCTAGATTCTGGTTCGTTTCAACAATGGACCTTGTCAGCGTCCGGGAGACCCATATAGACAAAGATGGTCTCCAAAGATCGGATCCACTCCTCCGCAACGAGTGGGTCAGTGGTACCGACAAACTCCTTAAGTCTCTGCTTGTGGAACCTCTCAGCAACGTCCTCCTCATGCGACTTCCCGGGTCGCTCCGACTGTCTCTCCAAAAGCTTGGTAATCCCGGCTAGCATATCGACACTAGCCATCTCGTACGGTGTCAAATGAGAAGGTAGGGCAGGAGGAGGAAGCGTAGCATCATCCTGCTGGCTTCTGTCATGTCTGGGAGGCATACTGGTACATCAAAACCTTCTCACGTAAATCTATGTGCATGACTAAGCATCTAACTCTTAAAATTCTAAGGCAAAACTCGTGCAGAAATAAAATACACGGCATGCAAATATAAACACGATTCGTAAAACTATAAAACTTACAGACTGGTACGACTTCCGAGCTCCATGCAGCAGGCTAGTACCCCACCAGAACCACCGCTCTGATACCAACTGAAACAAACCATACTCTAAAATTTTTTTTAAATCATGTGCGGAATAAATAAACTAAAAAGTATGGCTCGTTCCCTTTAAAAATTTCTCAACATCCTTTAAAACATAAATAACTGAATATCTTAAAACATCAAATCATCAATACTGATTAAAATCAGAGTATGTAAAAATCTTGAAAACTGAACATGCTATATAAGACATCTGAAAATGTATCGTGACATAGACAAAAAACGTCAGAGTGGACACGGGGTACAGCTGCAGCGGACGCTCAGAGGTACTCACCGCCAGTAGAGATAAACTCATCCGCAGTCTCACCTGCACCATTTAAACCTAGTGAACCTAAAGGTCCAGCATGCTCTATCTTTTAAAATAGCAATGTACGTATAGTAAAACCACATGCAAGCACGTACGCATAATAAAATAACATTTAAAACATGTATGCATGGATGGTCATAAAACATGGTTCGTAACATAGTATTAACATATCATATTCATGTAGCGTACATAATAAGGCATGACGTAACGTAACATAAAAACGTATGAGTCGTATCAGTGAAGTGTGAGTGGACGTATGATTGATCAATCGAAAGAACCAACGTACGTGACGGTGCGGTTCACCAGACTTTACCTCGGGATCCCACACACCTCTATGCCACTTCACCATTTCGTGATCACATGGATCCATAGGCTCGTAATACATTAAAACAGGGGATCCTAGGGCCCGGTATCCCTACTAGCTCCCATCATTAAACTTGCCACAAGTCAGTTCAATCCCTCAGGTTTTTCTTAAAAACATTCCTTTAACATTTCATAAAATCTCGTAATGCGTGCATTTCATAAAATCATGTAATTTAAAAGCTTAGCCCGTAAATATATATTTAATCCCTTCATTTAAAACATTAACATACATAGAATACTATATATATAATTAAATATATATTCACGGGCTTCTACATTTTCTGCTCTAGTCAAGGACTGGTTCAGGAGTCTGGCCCACTACTTCTAAGCCCCAAAAGAACCTAGACTTAACTTAAAGTTGGAACTTATCCTTATACATGAATTGGCCCAAACTTTAAATTCAATCTTTAAAATTCCTAAAATACTTCATCATTTGCTAAAAATTCAAATATTTAAAATTTGACTAATAAAGACTCATTGACCAATTTTGACCCAATAGAATCCCAATGACCATAATTTTGACTTTAAAACTTAAAATAAACATATTAGGTCCAACAATAATTAAACGTTTGACTAAATATTTGACTTGAATACATTTGACCAAAATTCTTAAAATTGGATCCTATACTTTAAAATTAAAATAACCGGTCCAAAATTAAAATAAGTTGCACCAAACTTAAAACATTTTGACTCGAACCTCGACTAACCGATTTGGTCCAACCGAACCAACCAAACCGGTCCAATTGAACCGGACCAAGCCCCTAAAAAACCCTAGCCCTGCGCCGCCCACCCCCATGCACGACGTGACTTCCTACCGAACGATCGACGTGCTCCGGCCGCCCATGGCTAGAGCCCCACCGGCTGGACCACCCCCAGGTCTAGCCAGTCCTTCTCAAACCTGCCACGGTCCAAGCCATGGTCACACGAGGGTGAACGGGCCGCAAGAAGGAGCTGCAACGTCACGACCGAGCGACACACGCCACTCGCGACCTCCGTCCGAATCTTGGGCTCAACCAGGGTGGTCGAGCCATCTCCTCACCTAGGGACCATCACTTGATAGCCTAAACACGAGCCATGACCCCTTGAATCGACTGAAGCAACACAAGAAACGGGTTGAACGTTCATGGAAAAGACGGATCATGCATGGATCTTCAACAATATCCAAAGATCTAAATAAATCACATACAATTCATGCATTTGAACATTAAAAACAGTTTAATATGACGTAAATGGTGAGAAAAAGAATAGATATTACATGTCTTTCGTGGAGGAAAATGAGATCTGTGAGTTACCGATGTGTAGGACGCGAGATCGGACAAGGCCGCCTTGGATAACCAAAATTTAAAGAAAAAACGATGGGGTTGCTTGAAGAAGGAGGGGACGGCTATGAGAGGGTGAGTGGAGGCTAGGTTACACAAACATTTAGGTTTGAAATAATGAGTGGTGACAAAAATGACCCCTCATGTTAATTAAGAAAATTAAAAGGAGTTTTACCATCCTAACTCTTTGAAGTGTTGAATAAAACATTAAACATGGCTTTAAAATCTCTAATTTTCGTAATAAAAGGCCTCCCCAATTTTAAAATACAATAAAGTCCATTAAAACAATTCGTATAGGCGAAAAATGTGTTCCCCTAAAAAATAATCATAAAAACCCAAATTTTCGGAAATTTCTGCTTAGAAATAATAAATTTATTCTTAAAATCTGAAGCTTAAAAATCTCAAATAATTTTCATCCCGATCGTCCCTAGTCTCGTCCACGCGTCCGAAACTTAAACAGGCTAAAAAATACATGCATGTCATGCAACATTAAAACAATAAATAAATCACATACAATAGCATATAATTTTCTAAAATACTTTTCCCCCTAGTCATGCACTCATTTCTACGTATTCAGGATTTCTAGCCGTTACAACCTTGACCAGCTTTGCTCCATTCCGGTTTGTTCATTACACTGAGCTGGTCAGAGCTTATTTCTTCTCTGCTCTCATTCAAAGCTCTCTTCTTCTCTGCTTATCTATTCTTGAATATTGCTGGGCTCTGAGCTTGTTTCTCAGCTGGTTTCCTTCCCAGCTGGTTGCTTCTTTCACTATAGGAGTCTTCCTTCATATCTCCGCCTTCACGTCATCATAGGCGTCGACATTGTTCACGCTCCCTGACTCCTGCCTCAGCATCCATCTCTCATAAGCATCTAGCAGAGCTAAGACCCTGATCGGGTTTTCTCCTCTCTGGTCTAGCTTATCCTTCACCAGCTTGGCTCTATTCTTCTCGTCAAGAGCCACTGTGTGCTTCCTTGTCTTCTTGGTCCATTCAGACACCTCATCTAAACCATCGGAAAGCACACCTTTACTTCACTGGTTGATTGATTCAGTTCTCCACGTAGAACTGCAATCCAACATCAGTGATTATATCCCAACTTCTTTGGATATAATACCCAATTCAGATTCAGTCTTCCCAAAGACTGAGATCCCTATGATGAACTAGTTATAGCTACGCTCAGTGATCTAATCTGCACTTGATCACTGCACTTGTATACGGCTCTGCACTTGAAGATCTGCACTTGAACCATTCTGCTCTTCACTTTACTGCGCTTGGTCCCTGTTCTTCTCTTGCATCAAGCTGGTAAACCAGCTTGGTGTTTCCTGCAATCTGGAAGACTTCTGTTGTACCAGTTAGGGCATCCCCTCACTGTTCCATCATAGATATCTTCAATTGAACCAGCTTAGGCGTCCCCTAACTGTTCCAGTTTGGATATCTTCCTTCCATCTTAATCAAATGCACTGCACAAGTCATATAAACCGTTTGTAATATATTAACAGATTTTTTGTCAATAAAAACTTAGATTCTGATCTGTATAAATATGTAACGCCCCAAAAATCCATAGGACCACATATTTGAGAATTTTCTATTTTAAGGGTCTATTTGGTATTGCAGTTTCAGCCTTAAGTTATTTTAATCGTTTTAAAAAATTGATTTTCAGTTGTTGTTTTGAGGCATGACGCGGACGGTTTCCAGGCAGCTGTCGCCCGAGCACAAACACGAGCATATTTCAGCTTTTGGTTTGAAATGCCATCGGCTGGACAAAAATAGTTCCTTTTAAAAAAAAAAGTTTTGGTAAAGTTTTCAAATGCAAAATAGTGGTAAGGAGTATTTGACAAATTCCTTTGAAAAGGACACGGGTTGGTAGAATTCCATGCCTACTCGAGTGTTAATACCTACTACAAATCATATCTCGTATATGATTGTTTTTGTAAGCAAGAAAGTTTCATTGTTGTCCAGAAATTTCCCTCTCTTTCTCTAAAAACTTCAAGGTGCTCGTGGTGGTGCTTGTGGAGAACTCCTGCTGAGACCGGCTGCTCTTGTGTTTCGCAGTAAAGGCAAGTAAAGGCTGATTCTTTCTACGCCATTTTAAAGCATATATATTGTTCCAGTGCATGATTGTTGCCTGTTTATGTTAACGATAAGTTATGTTCATGTTTAAACATGTTTAAGAAAATTAAGGAGTGACGGGTTCAAAGTTATGTTTCTGTTTCAAAGCTTTTACAGAGTGCTTCGATAAAGAAGATGATGTTGTTTTAAAATAAAATGCTGAGCAGTCGGGTTTAAGTGATTCCATGTTCAGGAAAGTTCTTATGGTGAATTTCATCTTTTAACCAGTAGTCTTCGCTTCAGCTGATGTCTTCAGCACCCAAGTCTCCCAGATGTTCTAAGAAATTTTGATGTTTAAAAGTACGATGAAGTTAGCTTTGATTCCAGTAGGTTTAGGAATGTTCCTTCTTGCTGTAGTTGCAATGTTAGAATTTGATGATTTTGTAATCGGTAGTTGTTAAATTGAATCAGTATAAAGTCTGGTTTAATGGACAACGGCTGGTAGCGAAATTGTTGTTTTGATATTACAAAGATAGCTAAGTTTTCAAGTCGATGCACTGTTCACCAGCAGCTACATTTCCTTTGTTTTAGAATCAGCAGCGGCGTCGTTTTGTTAGAAACCAGCAGGTACCATTCTTTGTTAGAAACCAGCAGGTACCATTCTTTGTTAGAAACCAGCAGGTACCATTCTTTACGAGAAATCAGCAGATGCATTTCCCAGTTAAAATTCAGTCGATGCACTGTTCACCAGCAGGTGCCTTCCTTTGTTAAGAAACCAGCAGTCGTGTTTCGTTATTTTAAATCAAGCAGTTGCACTGTTCCTTTGAGTCACTGTTCATGCGACTGGTTGCTATGTTGATACTGGTTGCTATGTTGCGACTGGATGCGATGTTGCGACTGGTTGCTATGTTACGACTGGATGCGATGTTGCGACTGGTTGCTATGTTGCGATTGGATGCGATGTTGCGACTGGTTGCTAGGCTGCGACTGGTTACTTTTGCTTGCGACTGATTCCTTTCCTCCTAAGTACTTCACTGCTGATTTATATCCATCGTCTAGTTTTCTTCTACCTGCTGATCGCCTTACCCAACGACTGGTTGTTCTTGAACCAACGACTGGTTGATCTACTGTTACTCCGTTGACCAAATTAATTGTGTTGACCGCCGATATACATATATACCCAACTACTGATATATACCAAACGTCTGATTCTTATACCAACAGCTGAATTTGTTATTTCCCGTTGCGTCGACAGTTGAGTTGACCAACAATTGTTCCCTTCTAAAGTACTATTCCTATAGTGTCAGCAGTCATCCGATAGCACTACTGTTCCAAAGTCTCGTCTGTTTCACTGTTAGTATCCTTGCAGCTGTTTTACGCTAACGATATTGTTTCCTTTACCAACAGCTGATTCCTTTTAGCGATAACGGTAAACAGTAAAGATCTGGTTTGTTTCCCAGTATAGTTCCACTTTGTCGCGTCTGTTTCCTTTCCAGCGATAAGTTCAGTAGGTGAACCCGATGCTCAGTAAGAGTTTTAAAGAAGTTTTAAAGAAAGAATTTCGAAAGCACTGTGAACCCGAACTTGATTTCAAAATCTGATTTCAACCAGCTATGTGTTTAAAACGAAGAATGTTTCAATTTAAGGATTTATGGCAAAGATAGCAGACGGTCGATATGGGAAAGGTGAGCAGCTGATTGTGTGTCAGATGCCCTTTCATATGGGAAAGGTGAGCAACTGACTGTGTGTCAGATGCCCTTTCATATGAGCTATATGCTAGTTACTGAATTCAGTAGTCATGTGATTAAGTGCAAACGAAAAGGGCCTAATGTAAAATTTCCGAGCCATAAATCACAAGAAAATAAGGATGGGATCTGGGTCGTCTTCCCCATTTCCAAGTTTAATGAAAGAAAGTTTATGAAGCTGATGAATGACTCCCTTTTTAACTGTTATGCTAAGTTATGTTATGTTTCATATGTCTGCCTGCATTAAGTGATTTTGTTATCTTCAGATTTTACTTGCTGAGCCCCTAGGCTCATTAGCTTTAAAATGGTGCAGGTGGAGCAGAGCTGGGGCAGGCGGGAGGCAGTAGTTGAACCAGCTGTGGTGATTGTGTTTATCTAAGGCCTATGTTTCCGCAGCAGCTGTTGTTGTTTTTTATCTTTTGTTAAGCCTGTATTAGATCCATTACAACAATAGTAAATTCATATAGAATTTCAGAAGTTGTAATATCGCACTTTGCATTTTTGACATCTGATAATGAGAAATTGTTTCAGTTGTCTCAGTACTTGGCGCCATTTTGTTGTTTGCGTTTCGAATTTTTATTTTAGTCATAAGGGATACGGCTTATGACATCTTCCTTTCAGCCCTTCTTTTTTTTTATTTATTCATTCGTGACTCCATGAGGATTGGGACGTCACAACTTGGTATCAGAGCATGGTCCTGAGATAAACACACGCACTTTCGGTTGGAACAGCTGTTGTCGACCGTTTCTCCAGCGCTGTGAGTTTATTTTATGTTTTAGAGTATTTGTTTTTAACTTTAGCATGTTCTGATTATTTCATTGTGTTGGATTACGGGCTATATATTATAAGATGTCTGGACGAGGTAGAGGTAGAGGTAGATGTGGGGAGGTCCCGCATGTGTGATAGTGGTTATAACTCCACCAGTAGAGCAGTTAGTAAGAAAATCGAGTCAAGAAAGTGGCCATTCTTCAGGCCAAGGACCTAGCCATGGGAATTCTCAGAAAGGGTTTAGGCACAAGCAGAAACGCCAGGCTTCTCAGTTTAGGAATTTGAAGTCACCTAAGAAACCAAAGACTGGTCAGCAGGAGTCTCTAGAGCAGCAACCTCAACCGAGCAACTTAGCCCCCAGGATGATTATCAAACCGACTTGTCGTGCGTGTAACAAAAAGCATGTTGGTCAGTGTAGGGCTGGACAGAATGTCTGCTACAAGTGTGGATTGCCAGGGCATATCATAAATACTTTCCCAAATTCCAGGCAGCTGGTAACCAGCAGGACATATGTAATGACAACTGATCAGGCCAATCCAGATCCTACTGCGGGTACAGGTGAGATTTTATAGCTCGTTAGCCTTCTGTGGCTTTGTTAGATTCAAGAGCCACTCATTCTTTTATAGCAGTTAAGTTTGCTAAGAAGTCACCCATCGGACCTGACCGTGTAGCTGTAGGCCTTTGTGTAACAGTACCTTCGGGAGAAGATTTAGTATCCCATGATGTGTTTTGAAGTTTAGAACTTAGGCCTCAAGGGCAGCTGATTACGGCTGATTAAATTGGTTAACCTAATAGGAAGTAGTGATAGATTTTAAGCTATGAACAATAGGGGTTAACCCACCTAGAGGAGAATCATTCAAGTTGGAAGCTAAACATGTTTGTAGGGTCCCTAGAATAATATCAGCTCTTGAGGCTCAACGCTGTTTGAGGAAAGGTGGGGTAGGATTTTTGATAAGTCTGTTATCCCTAGCAGCGTCTAGCAAGCCCCAACATTTAGATGTAGAGGTGGTAAACGAGTTATACATGGACCGCCACCAGATAGAGAGTTAGAATTTTCGATTGACTTAGTTCCTGGAGCTGAGTAAATTGACCACTGAGAATAAATATTTCCTTCCTAGGATAGAATATCTGTTTGACCAGTTGAAAGGATTAGCAGTCTTTTCTAAGATCGATTTAAGGTCTAGTTACCATCAGCTTTTATGGACCTGATGAATAGAGTTTTCCAACCCTTTTTGGATCAATTCATAGTTGTGTTCATAGACGATATCTTAAGGTACTCTAAGACTAAATTTGAACATGTTAAGTATTTGAGGATAGTGCTTCAAATTTTAAAGACTAAGCAGCTGTTCGCTAAGTTGAGTAAATGTGACTTCTGGTGGGAGAAGGTAGCCTTCTTAGGTCACATTATGTCTAAGGATGGATTAGAACTAGTACCCAGCAGTAGCAAGTCAGTCTTAGCAGATCTCTTGGTAAGATCAAATTTGATGGAGCAAATAGCATCAACTGTTAGAAAGATGCGGGAAAGAAGGAAAGCTGCTCAAAGCAGACAGAAGAGTTACGCAGATAATAGAAGAAGAGAGCTGAATTCGAAATTGGCGACCATTTATTCTTGAGAGTTGCTCCAATGAAGGGAGTAATACGATTTTGAAAGAGTAGGAAAGTTAGCTTATTGCTTAGCGTTGCCCCGCAGCTGATAGCTGTGCATAGCGAGCGTTTTCATGTATTAGTTTTGGAGGAAGTATATTCCCAACCCATCTCACGTATTAAGTCATGAACCTATTCAGCTAAGCACCAGATTTAAGTTATGAAGAGAGACTCGAGAGGATTACAGAAGCAGAAAAAAATGGAAAGCTGAAAAACCATAGTATTCCTATGGTAAGATAAAATGGTTCAATTAATCTGAACGAGAAGTTACTTGGGAAAAAGAAGCTGATATGCTTAGTCGTTACCCAGAATTGTATGATAAGTAAATTTCGAGGACGAAATATCAATAAGGAGGGTAGATTGTAACGCCCCAAAAATCCATAGGACCACATATTTGAGCATTTTCTATTTTAAGGGTCTATTTGATATTGCAGTTTCAGCCTTAAGTTAATTTTAATTGTTTTAAAAAGTTGATTTTCAGTTGTTGTTTTGAGGCATGAACGGACGGCTTTCAGGCAGCTGTCGCCCGAGCACAAAAACGAGCATATTTCAGCTTTTGGTTTGAAATGCCATCGGCTGGACAAAAATAGTTCCTTTTAAAAA
>KV012510.1:19121-35898 GCA_001598015.1 Dorcoceras hygrometricum | reverse complement strand
TTACGTGGGAAACAGAAGCTGATATGCTTAGTCGTTTACCCAGAATTGTATGATAAGTAAATTTCGAGGACGAAATTTCAATAAGGATGGTAGATTGTAACGCCCCAAAAATCCATAGGACCACATATTTGAGCATTTTCTATTTTAAGGGTCTATTTGGTATTGCAGTTTCAGCCTTAAGTTATTTTAATCGTTTTAAAAAGTTGATTTTCAGTTGTTGTTTTGAGGCATGACGCGGACGGTTTCCAGGCAGCTGTCGCCCGAGCACAAACACGAGCATATTTCAGCTTTTGGTTTGAAATGCCATCGGCTGGACAAAAATAGTTCCTTTTAAAAAGTTTTGGTAAAGTTTTCAAATGCAAAATAGTGGTAAGGAGTATTTGACAAATTCCTTTGAAAAGGACACGGGTTGGTAGAATTCCATGCCTACTCGAGTGTTAATACCTACTACAAATCATATCTCGTATATGATTGTTTTTGTAAGCAAGAAAGTTTCATTGTTGTCCAGAAAAGATCTGGTTTGTTTCCCAGTATAGTTCCACTTTGTCGCGTCTGTTTCCTTTCCAGCGATAAGTTCAGTAGGTGAACCCGATACTCAGTAAGAGTTTTAAAGAAGTTTTAAAGAAAGAATTTCAAAAGCACTGTGAACCCGAACTTTGATTTCAAAATCTGATTTCAACCAGCTATGTGTTTAAAACGAAGAATGTTTCAATTTAAGGATTTATGGCAAAGATAGCAGACGGTCGATATGGGAAAGGTGAGCAGCTGATTGTATGAAGCTGATGAATGACTCCCTTTTTAACTGTTATGCTAAGTTATGTTATGTTTCATATGTCTGCCTGCATTAAGTGATTTTGTTATCTTCAGATTTTACTTGCTGAGCCCCTAGGCTCATTAGCTTTAAAATGGTGCAGGTGGAGCAGAGCTGGCGCAGGCGGGAGGCAGTAGTTGAACAAGCTGTGGTGATTGTGTTTATCTAAGGCCGATGTTTCCGCAGCAGCTGTTGTTGTTTTTGATCTTTTGTTAAGCCTGTATTAGATCCATTACAACAATAGTAAATTCATATAGAATTTCAGAAGTTGTAATATCGCACTTTGCATTTTTGACATCTGATAATGAGATATTGTTTCAGCTGTCTCAGTACTTGGCGCCATTTTGTTTTTTGCGTTTCGAATTTTTATTTTAGTCATAAGGGATACAGCTTATGACATCTTCCTTTCAGCCCTTCTTTTTTTTTATTTATTCATTTGTGACTCCATGAGGATTGGGACGTCACAAAATAGATCCAACAATCTCCCCTTTTTTGATTTACACAAAATATGGATAAACATATGTAGGTATGTTTATGCTCAAAAATATTTCTCCCCCTTTTTGTGGGAATCAAAAAGGGTTTCGAAATCAAGTCTTCCCCTTAATATTTAAAACAAACTCCCTCTAAACAGAGCATGGGGTTATTTTATTTTAAAATCAAATCATATTCGGAGGGTACGACATTTTGAGAAAGACATATGCATGAATTTTAAAATCAAATCATATTCGGAGGGACGACATTTTGAGAAAGACATATGCATGAGTTTTTGAAGACAGAATCTATGCTACTCAAAGGTTCTCATTTATTTAGACCAGAGGAGCAATAGAAGATTCAATTTAAAGAATCTCTTCCATCTATCCCTAGACATATCCTCGCCAACCCCAGAGATCTTGGCATCCACAGATCTCACGCAATCTGTCAGCTCGTCGGAACAGATATTGCTGCACTTTCCTTTCGAGAAACTACCATGCAATTCAATAGACATTCCTCCCCTATCCATATAAGTTGAGTTTTGAAAGCCTTATAAATTTTGTAGCATATACAAGCTTTTGAGAGACTATCAGATCAGACAAAATTTTAAAACCGTTAAAAAAAATCGAAAAAAAATTCACTATTCAAGAACAACCTGCTCTTATACCAATTTTTGGTACCGTTACACGGGGTACCAGATCGTAAAAACTCTCTGATAACACTTGTTGGGATCGAATTTCAGGGGGGTTCGTGAGCTCTGCCACACACAGCCCAAACACCAACCCCGTGAGTTACGTGCATTTTAAAAATTAAGAGTTGAAAACAGAACGCAATTATGAACCAGATCAACGTGAAGCTGGACTAACAGCTTTGCGAGCTAGTCACCATCACCAGCAGCTCTACGAGCTGGTTTAACACAGACAGTCTGGTTCATTTTATCTTGAGCTGCAATACCTCAGTGTTCTTGAAAGTTTGTGCAGCGAGATACAAATTGAGTAATGAATTAAAATCATGCGGAAACAACTCAAATGAACTCTTATATTCGAAAGCTCATTTACGGTTTTATGCATAGTAAAAAAATATGCAATGCGTGAATGTAAATGCAGTAAGCAGTAAAGAAATACGCTACGATTTGTTTATGGAAGTTCGGAGCTGAATCTCCTACGTCTCCCCGTCATCCGCAATCGGGAAGGATCCACTAGAATACTTTGATTACATCGACCCTTGCTGCAACCGCACTCCTACGACCAGCAGCCGCAAGAACTCCTAGCAACCACTGCACACCAGCCAGCAAGCTGCGTGTGTCTAACTGACTTCTTTACTGCCTCAGTGAGAAAGGCTATAGACACTTCTTTAACGTCTCAGTGTGAAAGACAACATAGACTTGTTTAACGTCTCTATCCAAATACTAAAAAGAAAGTTTTTGTTTTGATTCACTCATTTTCTGTTCCTCTCAACTCTCAAATATATGAGTGAATCGTGTGTGAGATTACAGTGTATGCTCAATCTCTCAAAGATAAAATATCACACAAAGGGAAGTGCTCCTAACCGAGCTGGTTTCACCAATGTCTTCCCAGAGCTTGTGTTGTGCGTGCTGATGTTTTACATTTCTGATTTGCACCACACTTCGCTCTTCCCGCGCTCTTCTTTTCTTTATGTTCCCTTCTCTCTCTCTCTTCTTGGCTCTCTGCCTTGATCTACTTGTTCTCTGCTCTTGATATAGCCTCTCGTGCAGATATGCCCGTTGGACACAAGTTTTAGCCGTTGATAAGTCTTCTAACATTGTTGTACTTTGTGCCCTTTGTTATTTAATTCTGAAGGATTTATCACTTTTAGGCACGTGAGCACTGTTCTGAGAAGACAACACAGCAAATCGAATTGAACACTAAAAAGTAGTCTGCGTAATGTTGTGTGCTCAAATCGCTTTGCTTGTCATTTTGTCTAACTTCTGCTCTTGAACTCAGATGACTTCTGCTCTGCTCTGTTCTGTTAGCTGAGCTGGTTTGACCTTAATCAGCTAGGGTCTGTACACCAGCACGTAAATTTGATAGCATCTGCAGATATGTTACCCGAGCTGGTTTGTCCTTAACCAGCTTTGCTCCATTCCGATTTGTTCATTACAATGAGCTGGTCAGAGCTCTTTTCTTCTCTGCGCTCGTTCAAAGCTCTCTTCTACTCTTCTTATCTGTTCTTGAATATTGCTGGTCTCTGAGCTTGTTTCTCAGCTGGTTTCCTTCCCAGCTGGTTACTTCTTTCACTACAAGAGTCTTCCTTCATATCACCGCCTTCACGTCATCATAGGCGTCGACATTGTTCACGCTCGCTGAATCCTGCCTCAACATCCATCTCTCATAAGCATCCAGCTGAGCTAAGACCCTGATCGGATTTTCTCTTCTCTGGTCTGGCTTATCCTTCACCAGCTTGGCTCTATTCTTTTCGTCAAGAGACACTGTGTGCTTGCTTGTCCTCTTGGTCCATTCATACACCTCATCTAAACCATCGGCAAGCACACCTTTGTTTCACTCGTTGATTGAGACAGTTCTACACGTAGAACTGCAATCCGGCACGAGTGATTATATCCCAACTTCTTTGGGATATAATACCCAGTTCAGATTCAGTCTTCCCAAAGACTAAGATCCCTATGATGAACTGTTTATAGTTGTGCTCAGTGATCTGATCTGCACTTGATCACTGCACTTGTATACGGCTCTGCACTTGAACACCACACTTGTACGCTGAGCTTGATCTGCACTTGAACCATTCTGCTCTTCACTTTACTGCACTGGGTCCCTGTGCTGCTCTTGCATCAAGCTGGTAAACCAGCTTGGTGTTCCCTGCAATAAGGAAGACTTCTGTTGTACCAGCCTGGGCGTCCCCTCACTGTTCCAGCATAGATATCTTCAGACGAACAATCTTAGGCGTCCCCTTACTGTTCCAGTTTGGATATCATCCTTCCTTTTTAATAAAATGCACTGCACAAGTCATATAAACCGTTAGTAATATATTAATAGATTTTGTGTCAATAAAAACTTAGATTCTGATCTGTATAAATAGATCCAACAGTTTGATTCAATCCCCACCTTGTTTTGTGTGATGTAGTGTCTGTTAGTACTCCTGTTGGTATTAGTTGTTTTCGTCCCGTGAGTGACTGTTGGAGTGTTTGGTTAGACATAGGAGAAGGTGCTAGCGTCTCTCCCTATTGTTCGATAGCCTTGACGTCTTCTTGGATGAAGTTCTTGGGTTACCCTCCGGAGAAAGAAGTCGGTTTCAGCGCTGGTTCGAGATTCATCTTAGGAGCGAGTTGGGCGCCCTGAGCTGAGTAGCAGTTTGGAGTGTAGCTGATAGCGTGTTGTGCCAGTCAGAGTTGACTGTAGTCTGGTAAGCTAAGCGGTGTTGGAGTCATCTTAGGGCATTCTTGATTACTGTCCCTTTTGGTGTGGCAGATCCTTTGAGGAAAATTTTGAGGTGGCACGTCAACCAGGTAGCGAATTGCATGATGTGCTGGTGTCGACAGGGTTCGTCAAGGATTCTTGGCAGAACTGCGGGTAGCTTTGGAGTCTCGATTGGCTATGAGAGCAGTTCACTACCCCACCATATGGCCAATCTGAGCTGACCATGCCGGTTTTGAAGCGAGCAGTAGCGTGGATTTTCGTCGGAGGTTGACAAAATTTTCGTGATCTTGATAGAGTTTTAGTGCTGTTTTATCTACCAAGGGATGTTCAAGATGACATTCTCGGAGGTTTCGCATGGTGATAAGTGCAAATTACCATATAGACCGGAAGAAGTTGAGAGGATTCCGTGGTCCCGGGATTTGAGCAGCATGTGAATAACCAAGCGATCTGAATTGATCCAGAGTAAGGGATGTTCGAGGTTGCCAAGCCAATTGTGTTCATGAGGTGTGGATCCTTGGAGTTTCAGGTTTTTTGATCACGTGTTTCTCCTTTGCGTTTGTGTACAGCTTGTGTTTGAAGGGTAGATTAGCTCTTAGATTCCTCAGTTTGTGCAAGATTGTTGAGCAAATTTGGATATTTGGCATGCAGTTGCAGCTATCGGCTGTGTTTTTGTTGATTACATGATGAAATTTCATGTATCCCAGCCGAGGAAACACATTCCAGATCATTCTCCTGCATTGAAGACTGATGAAGTGAGCTGGACTAGACCTAAGATGCTAAGATTGTCCAGCGAGATCTCTGGACAGGAAGGAAAAGCTAGTGGATCTTAAAATAAATTTCGGCATCGAGGTTTACCGTGCTGGGACATCCACGTTATTCGAGAAACGAATACAAACCAAGCAGGCGATGCATTATTGCTAAACTTTCGAACTACAAAGAAGGAAGGAGAAGATCATACCTTGGGTTTTTGGGTGCAGTGGACGAATCCCAGTTGTGAAGGGGTTGCCTGAGCAGTAGCACTATAGATATGGCAAGTGTAGCCTCACACTGTTGTGAGTGCTGAGTTCTCCCCGGTGTGTTGAGGGTTGTTGTTGGATTCCAGCCTGTGCTTTGTCCTGTTCTGGTTTTGATACACTGTTGCTTTGATTTTGAGGACGAAGTGCCTTAAGGTGGGGAGAGTTGTGAGGACCGTAATTAGCTGAGGTAATTGACGGTCTAATCCGTCGGGATTAGTGGCTAACTAATCTGTATAGATAAGCTTAGGAAGCATATGTTAAGAGGGAACAGCTCGTACATGAGCTGGTTCTAAGGTTGGTGCTAAGCTGATAGAAGACGCTGTTCCGGATTACAGTTTAGATCAGCATCGATGTAAGTTGTTTTGATGCTTCGTGCTAACCTCAGAGATGCAAGCAGGTCCTAGTGCTGAGATGGTAGAGGAAACTACTCGGGTAAAATCAGACCAGCACGGGTGCAGCTGGTTGAGTGTTCTGTACAAATGGTGGAAAGAGCAGGCTGTTTAGCGTTGCTGAGGAGTCATGCCAGCTAGGAGTGCATTGGTATACTAGCATGAGAGTTCCAGCTTGGAGGCTTGCTGATTGATTTACGCGAGCTGGACCAGATCGCGTGGCAGCTGGTAGGGACTCCTGTGCTAAGTGTGCTGGATACATAGCATGAGAGATCCAGCTTAGGAGCGTGTTGGATAGTACGCAAGATGGACCAGCTCGGAGGCAGGCAGGACCAGTTTAGATGCTAGTCGATGGGTATACACGGTGCTGGGTTACCCATGCCGGGAACGTGAGCTGAGCTGCTGCTACTGTAGTGTGATCCAGTTTAGGGCAGCGCTCTGAGCTTATATCAGTTAAGTAGTAGCGAAAGCTGAATGCGCTTCGGGTGTTACGCTACGTTGCAAGATGGGTTGACCCGTGAGAACTAGGTTGACTATCGTGGTTGTTCCAGTGGTTTTAAGCTGGATAGAGCATCCTGAGCTGTTTTTTAGGAGGGGATTTGACCTGAGGATGCTGAATTTGTTTAGTGGTATTGTGTAGGTTACCATGTTTTTGTGTGATCTCGTCTGTTGGTGACCCGTAATACTGTTCATGACGACAAGCTGTTTCGGTTTTGGGTTAGCACTGGCAAGAGCTGTTACAGTGGTCTGTACTGATCTTGGATGTTTAAATCGATTAGAGCTTAGAGGTAAACTGGTACGGTTCGGCTTAGAGGTTCAGTTTAGAGGACCAGCGTTGAGTTAAGCTGGTGTGTTACGCGAGCTGGTTCAATGCTTTGTAGCTCAAGCTGTTGTGTAGGGACTGTGCTGAGTCCGAGAATGGTTGGCAGCTTAGGAGTATCATTTAGAAGGTAGCAGCAAGCGTGATATGTTCAGCGTGAGCTGACCGATGCCTGAAGTGGTTCGCTGCTGTGAGCTATTTTGCTAGTCAGAACAGGTAAGAGTTGGCCTAGCTCTTCTGAGCTGTTGGGGCTAAACCTGCGTAAGATGAACTATACGTTGAGCTGCTGAGTGGACAAGCTGAGTTGTGTCAGTGAGCTGATCTGGGGGTCACTATAGACATAATGCTGGGAGCGTGGTCTGTGGAGCGCGAGCTATTGGATACGAATGTTGGATTGTATGTGCGTGCTGAGCTATACACTGGGCTAGGTACAGGATTGAGGGCTGCCGTGATCTGTTGTCACTGTAGCGGTGATCGTTGAGCATTGAATATAAATATCCTCTCGTTGACCAACACTTATCTATTTTAGACCACCCGTTCCTTATCTTCTTCTGAAAGCTCCCGATAGATCTTTTCCCAGACCACAGCTACTGTTCACCCGTCTAGTATTTTCCAAATCCCCGGAGATTGGTCGATCAGCTTTGAGTGGGGGTATAGAGGTTGGAAACCCCTCTTCAAGTCCGATGTTTCCATACTAGTTGGAACCGAGAGGAGGCTGGACAAAGGAGATCATATAGAATTGTCGTGAGCTACGTGTTGCAATTTCTGGCCGTGTTGAGCTCTGGTTCAGGTATCCGTGTATCTACTAGCATTAGTTCCTAATCTTAGCGCTTAACTTTGAACTGTGTAGTGCCCTGTTGAAGCCTTATTTGTTCTGAGCTATGAGGCCTTCGGCCTTGAGTGGTGTAATCTTTAGCAGAGCTGATTTATTAGGTATCCTGGCAGATTAGAGCTTCCCTTCTGGTTTATCCATGAGCTGCTGGCCTTGAAGCTGTTGGTCGAGGCTTGAATGTAGCAGTGGGTGCATCTTGCTTCCAGCCATGAATTGTGCCGAGTTATTTAGTAAGATCTGCCCAAGGTATGAATTTGGAGCTTGTAGTTACAGCTTTAAGTTAAGCATGTGTACACAGGGGCTGTGGGTTGTGAGGCCGTATCCTGGTCGTAGGTATGCCGTAACTTGTTATGCTCGTGCTGTGTTGCCGAGCTGTTTTTCTTGTGTGTTGTATACTGCCTGAGCTATTATGCTAGCTTACGCGTGTGCTGGGTAGCCTCGTTGTTTGTGTTGTTTTTGTGATGTGCATGTGGCTATAAGTTGTATATCGCATGAGTTAGCCTGAGTTGTTTTGCTTTTATGCATGCGTGGGAACTGGGCTGTTTGGTGCATGCTGTATTGTTTACCTAAGCTGTTATGTAGTATGCTTCATGCTGTTTATGTCTCTGTTAGCATGGCATCCACGCATGGCATATTCAGCTCCTCCCTTGTTATCTGTTGCTAGTAGTCCCTGTGTCGAGCTGATATTCATTGCTAGCTGATTTCTGTTGTGAGTCTTTCCTTCACTATTTTATGTTGGCCTTGTGGTTAATTTGTATGTACCAGGAAGCTTGTGGTTTGGTTTATTGAGGCCGATAGGCTAACTACCCCAGGCGTGTGTTCCTAGTTATGTATATATATATATATATATGCTTTATCGAGTCAGTTCCACGGGATGCCCTGTGTAGTTGTTGATGTATTGACTTGATTTTTTTGGGATGCATGCATATTTGTTGCAAGCTGGCGTTTCATCTTGTGGCTTTGATTCTAAATCGTATGTTGAGTATTACGCCTACGTTGAATGACGCATTTTAAAGTCAGGTCAAAAGAAAAATTTTTAGCCACTTTTTAAGCTTCCGTGTTTTGCGTGTTGCATCTGTGTTTATAAACATTGGGCCTGACAGCTGCACAGTGACCTATCACCGGAATTTTTTTTAAATTGAAGTTTTTGATGCAATTTCATTAAAATTTTACGTAGACCAATCCGAGCCTAAAGCTCTGATACCACTGTTGGGGCATAAATGATTCGGATCAGTCCCAGGGTGGTGCAGCGGAAGTTTAAAAATTTTGAATCAGGTATGCTCATACGTAAACAAAAAATATGATAATATTCAAACATTCATAGGGGGTTTTGATTGTTACCTTTGACGACTTTGTGCACGACTCTGACTTTTCAAGTTTTTAAGAGGTGATATCCCTTCAATTGTTGAATCACGAATGATCACCTCATCTGGTACATGACGGGTTTCTCAATTCCCCTTCTAAGTTGCACTGGAATGCATAGCGGGTTGTCACGAAAGGAATCTCTTGGTCGAGATGCACACGAAAAGGCGTGGCGTTTGTGTTAGAATAGGTGCCCACTTAGCCAACTTGTGGCATGTGGGTTTTTGTTGACTCTATGTAAAAGGAACTTCATTTATAAAATTTGCATTCTTTAATGGCATTCTTTATTTTCATTATTATGATTACAAATTGTTGGATAAAGACCTTGAATGCACTAAGTGCATATTAGATGTGATAGTGGAATTCATGGCAATCATGAAAAATATGTGTGTGTTCTAAACTAGTTCCTAGTCGATTGGGTCATCCAGAAGAGGATAAGGGCAGCCCGAGCTTGAGACTAGCATCTGCGATGCAAAGTACCACGTTTCATTGGTAGGAAACATAGAGATGTTCTGAGCATGCATATGGATAATGACCTGGTGACCTGTCGAGCTACCTTCGTTCGGACTTTCCAAATGGTTATCATTTGTCGAGTGCATTATGTCTGAGGTCTTGGTTGTACATGTCAGGCCCAACAATGATTAATAGCACAATTAAGCACATAAACACGGAAGCACAAAATAGGGCTACAAATTTTCGAAATAAAGTTGGGCCTGAACCAAATCATATCTTCAAAATAATCATATTCAAAATACGAGTTAAATCAAAACTCATACAACAACAGGTAATCACAAATCAAATCCACAAAAATCCCCCAAAATACATATAACCTCAGGGTATCCCCGGGATCAATACAAAATATAATAACTGGGACTTCAAGGAAATGGGGATCGACCAGCTGGGGTTCCAGTCTGTCCAGCTTGGTTATCTGAAGATCCTGCAATTGGGCACACAGACCAAACAATACAAAAGCAGGAAAAGAATACGAGGTCAAGCCTCAGTACAAATGAGCACTAATATAACAGCAAATCATAAACATGCAGTATTCTAAGTCATGAATGCATGCGGCTGTCAAAGAAAATCAGTCATCAAGGCCTGCTAATCAGCTGGCAGTAAATCTCAATCGAGCCTCTATACCCGCACAGTGTATCAACCGTGAAAATCATCGGTCCGTGATCTTCAGGCCCGTCAGCCATCACAGCTTGGTGGTTTTCAGACACAACCAATCAGTCGGTCACCACTCCGATGATAGCGTTGTACCTTTAAGGCACGACACATCTGTCTTCCGGTCACAACGTGGCTCCATCTCAGGTTCTCAATCGATCAATGGCTCAATATGTATGCATGAATGCCAAGAAATTCACATCTGATTTAAACATGCATATAATACGTAAACAGAACATATCAATTCATTCAAGCTGTTCACGTAAACACAGAAATCACATAGCAGAGATTTCATGCCTCAAATACTAGCACGCTACGTCTAAGCTGTTAACAAAAACTCAACTCGTACCTTCCATTCTCAAGTTCTACCTCAACTGTCGCGAGAACCTACGAACTCACAGCTTCTTCGCGCTCCCTCTTCAACGTCGAATCAGACTTCCTAACTGGTATCAATCGAAAGAGCTACTCAAGACAAGCTCAACGCCACCAGTCTCGCTTCAAACAACGGTGGAAATCGATGACAATCTACCGGAGAAGTGTTCGGGTGAACAGTATCAATCGAGGGTTTCACTGGGGAAAACGATGAGGAATGTCGGGTTCAAAATACGGTAAGTGTTGAGCAGAACTTGGTACATAAATCCTCGAATCACTACTGTTCTAAGCAATTCAGATCTCTGCTTATACTCAGGCAAAATTCCTCTCAAAACTGAATCCAGCTTTCGCCCTCAACTGTCTATGCTGATACAATTCAGACATCTAAACACTCTTCTAACTCATACAACAAACGACGTCGCACCAACTAATCAAAACGACGTAGCATAGCTTCTACCTTTGAAATAGATCTCTCGCTAGCAACATCTGAACAGATCCGTTGCTAGCAACATCTGAACAGATCTCTCTCTCTCTCTCTCTAGCGACATCTGAATAGCGCTAACAACCAGCGGTCAACTCGGACGTGTTGACCAACACGTGGCATCTTCTCGCACCCGTGCGCTAACGTAACAGATGTCTCCAGCTACTCTCGCATCAGTGCTCGCTAGCTACTCAGCACCGTTGACCCGCGTTGACATCTGGTCACGCCATGGAAAAAATTTCACTCACTAGCGAGACATCTGAAATTTCAAAACGACGACGCATTCACTACTGCGTACCAACATCTGAATGCCCGCTAAACCCCGCGCAAGCCATTAAATCTTACTTAACAGATTTCTAGTCCTCACACTCTCCCCCACTAGAAATCGATTTCGTCCTCGAAATCAGTTAAGACATCGAATCAAAAGCACAACAGCAAGATAGCTTATTCACGACACACTATACTAGACACCATTCCTAATATACTCATGCCATACTGCCTAGTACAACTCAATACTAAACAGAATCTCAATTCAGCAGCAAAATCACTTAAATCACGAAATCAATCAAGCTAAAAGGTTACCTGGATCGCTACTGTCATAGCTCAAACAGATGAGGCCACTCTTGTCTCATCTTTTCCTCAACTTCCCAGGTAGCTTCTTCACGCCCATGCTTGCTCCATTGGACCATCACCAATGGTATAACCTTATTCCTTGGCTACTTCTCCTTCTTGTCCAGAATCTGCACTGGATATTCAACATAGCACAGGGTCTGGTCCAGCTCTACTTCATCAGTCCTCAGTACATGGGATGGATCTGGCTCATATTTTCTCAACATTGACACATGAAACACATCATGCATCGCTGCTAACTCATCAGGCAGCTTCAATCTATAAGCCAACTGTCCAATCTGCTCAACAATCTCAAAGGGACCAACGAATCTAGGAGCTAACTTACCCTTAAATCGGAATCTCATAACACTCTTGAAAGGAGAAATCTTGAGAAATACCCGATCGCCAACCTCAAATTCTAATGGTCTGCGTCGCTTATTAGCATAACACATCATGCATCGCTGCTAACTCATCAGGCAGCTTCAATCTATAAGCCAACTGTCCAAATCTGACTCAACAATCTCAAAGGGACCAACGAATCTAGGAGCTAACTTACCCTTAAATCGGAATCTCATAACACTCTTGAAAGGAGAAATCTTGAGAAATACCCGATCGCCAACCTCAAATTCTAATGGTCTGCGTCGCTTATTAGCATAGCTAGCATAACGGTCTTGTGCAGCTTTCATCCTACTCAGAATCAATTCAATTTGATCTTTCATGTGTTGTACAAACTCAGGAGTAGAAAACTGTCTCTCACCAACTTCTTCCCAACAAATTGGTGATCTACACTTTCGACCATACAAAGCTTCAAACGGAGCCATTCCAATAGTCACTTGGTAACTGTTATTATAAGAAAACTCAATTAAGGACAAGGCATCCTGCCAGCCACCACTGAAATCCATCACAACTGCATGCAGCATATCTTCTAAAGTCTGAATGGTCCTCTCAGACTGGCCATCTGTCTGGGGGTGATAAGTTGTACTCATAGCCAATCTTGAACCCATAGCTGCTTGCAAACTCTTCCAAAATCGAAATCTCGGATCTCTATCTGACACTATTGAAACAGGCACTCCATGCAATCTAACCACATGGTCAACATACAACTTCACCATTTTCTTCATCGAACACCTCACATCATAGGGAATGAAATGGGCTGACTTCGAGAGTCTATCAATCACCACACAAATCGCATCGCATCCCCTACCCGATCGAGGTAGATGAGTCACAAAATCCATGACGATGTGCTCCCAATTCCATCGGGGCACTTCTAAACTCTGCAACAATCCACCAGGTCTCATTATCTCAGCCTTGATCTGCTGGCAATTCAAACATCGAGCAACAAAACCAGAAATATCGCTCTTCATGCCTTCCCACTAGTAGTGAGACTTCAAAGCATGGTACATCTTCTTCTCCCCCGGATGTACGCTATATCGACTGCAATGCGCTTCATTCAGAATAGTCTCTTTCAAATCAATCAAGTTCGGAACCACTAATCTACCACGAAATCTCAGACACCCATCCGAAGCAACAGAGAAATCTTCAGACAGACCATTCTGGGCCTAAATTTTCAACTCATGGATATACGGATCAGTCCTCTACGCCTCTCTGATGTCAATCACAATCTATGGTTCAACCTGAATCGAAGAAACTATGAAGTACTGATCACTCGGCTGGAATCGCCAACCAGAAGTACTCAACTTCTCGTGGACTCTCGAGATACTCAAGGATGTTAGCATCGCAGGCTGGGCTTTCCTACTCAAAGCATCGGCTACTAAGTTCATCCGCCCAGGCTGATACTGTATCTCGCAATCAAAATCCTTAAGCAACTCCATCCAACGACGTTCCCTCATATTCAAATCCGACCGGGTGAAGATATACTTCAAACTCTTGTGGTCGGTGTACACCACAAACTCCTCACCATACAGATAATGTCGCCATATCTTCAAGGCAAACACAATCGCAGCCAACTCTAGATCATGAATGGGGTACCTGGTCTCATGGGGCTTCAACTGTTGAGACGCATACGCAATCACGTACCCGTTCTGCATCAAAACACACCCTAAACCACTCATATAAGCATCACTAAGTTCATCCGCCCAGGCTGATACTGTATCTCGCAATCAAAATCCTTAAGCAACTCCATCCAACGACGTTCCCTCATATTCAAATCCGACCGGGTGAAGATATACTTCAAACTCTTGTGGTCGGTGTACACCACAAACTCCTCACCATACAGATAATGTCGCCATATCTTCAAGGCAAACACAATCGCAGCCAACTCTAGATCATGAATGGGGTACCTGGTCTCATGGGGCTTCAACTGTTGAGACGCATACGCAATCACGTACCCGTTCTGCATCAAAACACACCCTAAACCACTCATATAAGCATCGGAGCACACAAAAAAACCTCCAGAACCCGAAGGCAAGGCCAAAACAGGAGCAGTAGTCAACTTCTCTTTCAGCATCTGAAAACTCGACGCACACTCATCAGTCCAAACAAACTTCCTATCCTTCTGGGTCAACTGAGTCATCGGACTGGCTATCGAAGAAAACTTCTCAATGAAACGCCTATAATAGCCAGCCAACCCCAACAAACTACGGATCTCGGAAACATTCCTAGGTCGCTCCCAGTTAAGAACTGCTTCGACCTTACTAGGATCCACAGAAATTCCTTGCGCTGAAATCACATGACCCAAGAAGATAACTCTGTCTAGCCAAAATTCACACTTGCTGAACTTGGCATACAATTGTGAGTCTCTCAGTCTCTGCAACACTAGCCTCAAGTGCTCTTTATGTTCTCTGAAACTCCTCGAATACACCAAGATGTCATCTATGAAGACAATCACGAATCGATCGATATACTCGCTAAAGACGCGATTCATCAAATCCATGAACACATCAGGAGCATTTGTCAATCCAAACGGCATCACGAGAAACTCATAATGCTCATATCTCGTTTGGAAAGTTGTCTTCGCTACATCAGCGTCTCTAATCCGCAACTGGTGATAGCCAGAGCGCAAATCAATCTTCGAGTACACGGCTGATCCTTGCAACTGATCGAACAAGTCATCAATCCTCGGCAACGGATACTTGTTCTTCACTGTCGCTTTGTTCAACTGCCAAAAATCAACGCACATCCTCATAGATCCATCTTTATTCTTCACAAACAGAAGCGGAGCTCCCCAAGGCGACATACTCGGTCGAATGAAGCCTTTCTCAAGAAAATCTCTCAACTGATCCTTGAATTCTTTCAACTCTATTGGCGCCAATCGATACAGAGCTCTAGAAATCGGGGCTATACCTGGCACCAGTTCTATACTGAAGTCAATCTCTCGTCTCGGAGGAAATTCAGGAATCTCGTCTGGAAACACATCTAGGAACTCTTGAGCAATCGGAACATCACTCAACTCCACTCTCGACTCATGGGAAACATCTAGGGCATAAATCATAAACCCTGAATTCTCTAGAGACAACAAACTAAACATCTCCATGGAAGATACTAAAGGAATCTTAGGTCGCGAATCAGCACCATAGAACTCCCATTTCTCTCCAGATCGAGCCCTAAACCTCACCACACCATGGAAACAATCAACGGTATCTCTATTTTCAGTCAGCACATCCATACCCAAGATACAATCAAAATCTCTAATTCCCAAAACAATCAGATGGGGCATCAAAACATGCTCATCAAATCTAATCAGGCAATTCAACACCACCTCTCGGGACAACAAACTCACACCAGTAGGGGTGGACACGGAGACAACATCACACAGTGGGGAAGTAACTCAACCCACGCTCATACACAAATAACTCAGAAATGAAGGAGTGTGATGCTCCAGTGTCAATCAAAACTCGTGCAGGAAAATCAAAGATAAGGCATGTACCTTGAATCACTCCCGTAGGTATCTCATCAGCCTGCTCTCTCGCCAAGGCATTCGCCAGGGCCTGCTGCGGTCCCGGAAATTGAGGTCTCGAGGGTACTCCAAACCTAGAAGGCTCACGAGGTTGGAATCCAGATCGTTGGGACTGAACAAAAGGTTGTTGCCGCTGCGAAGAATCACCAGTGGAAATTTGCTGCGACTGACCCAAAGACTGCCCTCCCATCAAAGGAAACGCTCTAGCAAAATATCCCGGTTGTCCACAAAGATGACAGAGACCTCGAACTCCATGACACTGTGAAGTCTCATGCTTCCTTCCGCACTGTCCACAGAACACACCGCCAGAACTACTGCACCAGAACTCACAGAACCAGAGGAACTCGAATGCGCCTTCTTCTTAAACTGTTTGCCTCGTGGCTTGAACCTCTGACGACTCGATTGCTGCGACCCCTGAGGAGACTGAAACAATTGCGAGACATCTTGCACCAGTTGAAAAGAGCGCCCCACTATCGGCTGAACCGGAGCCTGGGCCTCCAACAAACTCTCCTCAATATCTACCGCCTGATCCACGGCCTCAGCATAAGTCGCAGGTGAACCAGACAACACCATCCGGAACAAATCAGGCCTCAAACCCTTCATAAACTTATTCCTCTTAGTCCTTTCCTGGTTAGCTACATGGGGAACATACATAAAAAGCGAAGAGAACTGTCTGGCATACTCGGCCACCTTCATATTCCCTTGCTTCAAGTTGTCGAACTCTCGCTCACGACTGTTGTAGTAGGACTCTGGGGTATACTTGTGAGGCTCTCTGCCCACAATTAATCCTCTAATCTCAATCAGTGGGTGCTTAATGTAAACTAAACAAGTTTATTAAATCCAATCTGGTTTATAAGAATTTTTTTTTACGTTGTTTCAGTCGGAAGCTTAAAGATATCATAAACTTAAAGATTTCAGCTGGTATCGTAAAAGTTATTCATTTATAAGAATACTTCATTGTCCACAGTAGGTACAATCTACGTTACTAATATTCGTTTGATTCTTATGTACAAAACCAGACTTGAGCAACCTAAGATCAACTGTCCAAAAACATAGACTATCAGCTGGTGTTTATTCTTCCTGCTGCTGACCCATCGTCTAGGTAGTTATCTCTCGCTACCCTTGGTTACTCCCCACTAGTT